>JAWPHD010009724.1:0-100778 GCA_037043455.1 Cyrtodaria siliqua | reverse complement strand
AAATTATTCGATTGTATGATCCTGCCAATTTTAAATTATGGAGCTGAAATATAGGGATTTCATAAAGCTCCTGATATAGAAAGAATATATTTAAAATTTCTTAAACAAATTCTAAACGCCAGAACGCAAACTCCAAATGCTTCAGTCTATGGAGAATTGGGTAAGATTCCTCTAGATATTGTACGTCAGGGATGAATTCTTAATTTTTGGTTCGAAATTATTAAGTCGCAAGGCTCTTTAATCAACGAAGTTTATAAAGATCAAGTAAATAATAATGTTCGTGGGTCCTGGGCCTCAGAAGTACAACGTTTGTTAAACGATCTAGGTTTCAACTATTTATGGAATAATGCTAATATAACTAATCTTCAATTATCGAAAGTTATAGAGCGACTAAAGCTGAAAACCTGCAAGAAAAATAAAAATAACATTGGAGTTGAAAAGTACTTGAACTGTGTTGCAAACGAAAGGTATCGTATTTCTTTGACAAGATTAAGGTGTTCTGCCCATAAATTAGCTTATAGATAGAAGGTAGATTTAAAAATATAGAGAGATCTGAACGTAAATGTGTATTCTGTCAAATGAATGTAATCGAAGATGAATATCATTTTGTGTTTTAGTTTGTCCATGTTTTTGAGATATTAGAATTGAGTGGCTTGAGTGGCTTCCTAAATATTATTGCCACTGACCAAAATAACAAAAAATTAAATTGTAACTTACTCCTAGCCAGTCTAGCTGGTGTATTAAGTAAATTGGAAAAATATGTATATTTAGCGAATTTGAGACGTGAGATTATAATAGGTAATTAAACATGAATTATCCAGATTAACGTAATAGTTATTATGATTGTAAACCATTATTCAAGTGTCTGAAACACATAGTTTTTGCCTACTGGCCTTAGACTTATTTTCTTAAGAATTGCTATTGTGCGAAACCGCCAGTGCGAGGACTGATAGCACGAGTTGTAAACCTAATAAGCTTAACTGAAATGTATACATCCACTGTACAAATATATTTATAGAGTTTTTTTTCTTTCTTTCTTTCGTTTTCTGATGATTTTCTCCCTCTGTATTAGTTATGCTATATACTATTGGAAATTGTTTGTTTAAAATAGTAGTTGTAAGTGCTCTTTTGTAGCTTTACGCCATGCTAATATTATACATGCTCTTCTCAATGTAATGTAACCTCATTGTAATAGCGTATGAACATTGTATGATGTTTATGCTGAAAAAAAGAATTGAAGACTGATTATCTATACTTAAAACTGAGATCATTAATGTGTATACTTATGTGTTTTTAGTCTGAAATAGACAATGACATTAAGAATGCATCAGTGCACTATGGATTTTAATATATACACATTATCAGTGTGATTGCGTAATTGTAATTAACAGAACAATTGGTTGTCACAGGATATTATGTTACAAATAATCTGCACAGTGGGGGTCATTGCGCTCTATTACCATACGTCGCAGAGACTAATTTGAACTATACCGCATGATTGTATTTAAACTACGTGTATTTAAAAGTATGTATTCTGCTTTTATATCTAGCCTAGGATTTATGTACTTTTATGGATTCCCGTTAAGTTTATTAGTGTTTAATTAATAGGAATGAATGAGTCGGGTGTACCATAAGTCACAGACTAGTTTGAAATATACAGAATAATTGCATTTAAACTATATGCATTTAAACTACATGTATTTAAACTATATGTATTTAATTAAAGGTATGTATTTTATTTTTATATCTGTCCTAGGTTTGATGCAGTTTTATGGATTTCCGTTAAGTTTATTAGTGTTAATGGCTGAGTTAGTGAGTAGGTGAACCTAACTGAATGAGTATATGGATGGATATGAATCAGGCAACTTGTTTAAGCTTTTATCGATATTAACATTCTAAACAAATTTAGTAAAGATCAGATAAAAATGAAGTAGCTACAGATTTAACAAAGAACAATACGATATCGCATTTTTCAATAAATCAAGGGCCATAACTCTGTCGTTACTAACACGATATAGCTGGTTTTCGAACTTGTCCAAGATTTCATTGATATACAGCGATTTGCACAACTAGACATCTTATCGATGCTTCCTGCCAAGTTTCGTCGAAATCCAACAAGGTCTTTAGGAGGAGTAGCGCTAACAAGAAATTTAAAGTAAAAATGTCAAGGGGCCGTAACTCCGTCAAAAAATCAACCAACCGGAAAAAACGCAATATGCACAACTGGACATTATACCAATGCTTCCTGGTAAGTTTCGTCAAATCCAAAAAGCGGGGGGAAAAAACAAAAAACAAAACAAAATATATTAAAAAATAATATTTTTTAAAAAAAAAAAATGTTAAAAAAATAATAGATCGAATATAAAAATAAATGAAATAATAATAATAATAAAAAATAATAAAAAAACAATAAAAAAAACACACCAAAAAACTGTGTAACTTTGGTTAAGATTGCTCAAGAAATGTGGCCTGTATCTTTTGAACAACATGTAAAACTGCGTTTTTGCTAATTCAGGGGCCATAACTCTGGTGTTACTGGTCTGACCTTGCCCATTATCGAACTTGTCCGACATCTTATGATCATATACAATCTGTGCAAATTTGGTTAAGATTGCTCAAGTAATATGGCCTCTATCGTGTAAACAAGCTAAAAGTTGACGACAGACAGACGATATACGACAGACGACGGGCGAATAGTGGTCACAATAGCTCACACTTTCAGGTGAGCTAAAAACAATTAAGTCTGTATCGTGTTAACAACATGTACAATTGCATTTTTGCTAATTCAGGGGCAATGACTCTGGTGTTACTAGTCCAATATTGCCCATTATCGAACTCGTCCGAGTTCTTTTGGTCATATACAATCTATGCAAGTCTGGTTAAGATTGCTCAAGAAATGTGGCCTTTATCGTGTAAACAAGATGAAAAACTGCATTATTTTGCAAATTCAGGGGCTATAACTCTCGTGTTACTAGTCCGGTCTTGCCCATTATCGAACTAGTCCGAGATCTTATGGTCATATACAATCTGTGCAAGTTTGGTTAAGATTGCTCAAGAAATGTGACCTCTATCGTGTAAACAAGATGAACAACTGCATTTTTTGCTAATTCAGGGGCCATAACTCTGGTGTTACTGGTCCGAATCTGGCCAATTATCAAACTCGATCGAGATCTTATGGTCATATACAATCTATGCAAGTTTGGTTAAGATTGCTCGAGTAATGTGGCCTCTATCATGTAAACAATCTAAACATTGACGACAGACAGACGACGTACTAAGAGTGGTCACAATAGCTCACACTTCACACTTGCTAAATCCCTATCCACGGGTGGGTGAATGAATGGTTGGGTTTGTTGCTGAAGCACTTAAAATGACTTTTCCTGCAACGGAAAGAGCTGACTTTATTGGGTTATTTGCGTTTTATTTGAACAAAATCCATGGGTCGGGTAACGTTAAAGGTTTAAATATTCGATTGGTGCAATGTAATCAACAGTTAAAAATAAACAAAATTCAATTTGCTTTACACTGTTCCTATAATAAATATTTGTGATTGAACAAATGCAAGGATTTGTCCATAAAATCCATTAAATTTTATGGACAAATCCTTTACAAATGCAAATAATGTTAGAAAAACTAACGGAACACAGTAAGTTTTAAGTAGAACGGTAGCTATTAAGTAAAACATACCCGAACCGAACGCTTTGTTCAAAAAGTTTGGCTTGAACCTGACAAAAAGGTGACATGGGTTATAAACATTGAAATATAGTATGTAGTTCAGTTTGTGAGAATGTTCAGTGACACGTTTTAGAAATGTGGCACTCCCAGGGGTTTTGGGGATCTGGGGAACAGGGCCATTTATTTTTAAGGATCTGGGGAACATTGGCAATTACTTATAGGGATCCAGGGATTTAGAGATATAGGGAACAATGCTTTAAAATAAAAAACCTGTTCAATTGCAAGTGTTAGCACAGCGATGAACATTTGTGTCCATGTGCGTCAAGTGCATACAATACACGCCTACGAACGACGAGACGATTTTTGATATACTTCTACTAGGGTGCATTTATAAACGTCCATATGTAAAAAAAGGAATCACCCAAGACGTCAAATGAATAAGACTAACATGTGTCCATATGCCTTGGTGCGTCATTCGTCTGTCTGTTCGTCCGTCTGTTCGTCCGTCCGTCTGTACATTTTTTTTTGTGGCGACTACTCTACTCCTCTAAAACTATTGGAAGGATGTTCATGAAACGTTACAGGAATGTTGCCCATAAGGTCTAGTTGATGCTAACAAAACAAACAGGTTGATGTGAAATCCAAGATGGCCACCAAAGCTAAAACCAGATTGTTAAAAAAGACGTTTGTAGTGACTACAACTGTCTGATGGATTTTTATGAAACTTTATAGGAATGTTGCTCTTGATGTCTAGCTGGTCCTAAGTAAAAATCAGGCTGGCTAAAATTTCAATATGGCCGCAACAGCTAAAACTGATTTTAAAACACAATTTTGTGGTGACTACTTCTCAAAAACCAAAAAGGGGTATGGATTTGGAACCTTTAACAAATTGATTGGCATGACATGTTGTTGGTCCTAAACATAATTCGCTTTTATTCGATTTCAAACATGGCCACCAGCGGACATATTTCAGCGGACATATTTGTTTACACTAAGTTATATAAGAAAAATTGTCGCGAATACTCCTATGAAACTACTTGATGGATTTTCTTTGACACTTTACAGGAATGCTGCTCTTTATTTGGTCTGAAGTAAATATCAGGTCGGCCCCTACTTCAAGATAGCCACAACAACTAAAAAGGCCACCAACAGTCATCTTTGTTTACACAGAGCTGCATAGGAAAATCTTGCGGCAACTACTCTGAAACTACTTGAAGGATTTTCATGAAACTTAACAGGAATGTTACTGGTGTTACACGATTGATGTTCATTTAAGAAAATTCTAAAATAAAATGTATTTACTGAGACTGACAACAGTTAGGGATGCTTGGACTTCAAACATGTCTTCTCCGAACATGGTCACAAACATGTGTATTGCTTAATAATTAACAACCACTACCCCTTCAAATAATGACACACCCATGATGCTGTTCCAATGTCTAGCTTTTAGATCTTTAGGAGTGCGTTTCAAGGTCATGAACCTCTTTTTTGATCATTATTGTTTCGCGAAAGTGTAACAAATGTAACCAAATACGTCAAATACGAAGTATAATTGTACCTGTAACTGAGGCTATACATAAAAGATGACTTAGAAAACCCACAGAACATTGGTGTTTTGAAATAGACTTTCAAGAGTTACAGTCTGTTTTGCTGCGGAAGGGTTATGGAATTAAAGACAAGTGTATTGCCCTAGGTATCTACAATTGTGATAAAACTGTCATCTAACGACTTCAAGCCATGCCCACCAGAATGGCCGAATGGAAGACATTTTTACAATAGATTCACAGGAGCAATTGAACTTCCCAAAATCACGAATCAAGAGTGGGAACTTGGTAAATGCACCAGTGGTGAGTCTGGTCAGCTATATGGGGTGGGGGATATGGGTTTTTCAGGTTTACAGTGTTTTTCCCCATCTCCCACTGCCCCCGTCTCCCTCCTGATTCTATTTTCTGCAGCCTTTCGATCCTTTCTCGCTCCTTCCATCGTAGTCCGCCGTTTTCTTTCCCAACCTACACTCTCTTATGCGCTTATCAATTACTTCTGATTTGATTTTGTTACCCACCAATTTGAGATAATTTGTAAACACCACACCCACAAGCCCTCGACATTATATCATAGATTGGAATATTGTTTGTGAGAAGGCGGGATAGGGGCAAGGCTCATTTTCTCTATTGTATGTATGAGAGATGATCAGGCTAGCATGAAAAGCGTCAAGGGCTTATTCTCCGAGCAGGACCCTTTCAATCCTCTTCAGTTTATGGCAGTTGAGACTGAAAAGGTCATTTCACCTGAAGATTTTATGTGTCATCTCTAGTGAAATCAAACACGATTCCTTTGAAATTGATGATGATGATAACATACAATGTGATATCCAGACAGCCTTTTTCAAGACATTAGCACAGAGGCAAGTGATGAAGAGGGTGAGCCTGATTTGCCTGCAAACAGAAGGTTCGGAAGGACCAGGGAAAGAATCACAGAATGAAGATTTGTTTATTATGATGATGTCTAAATGGTAAAGCAGTCCAGAAAAGATTACAGTATGTGCTTGACGTAAGGGATATTAAGCGAACACTATTTGGTACTTTTAGGGGACTGTGTTTAACACTTTCGGGGATCCAGTGAACAATGTAGTTGAATTGAATTGAATTGGATTTTATAGTCGCACCAACAGCTAAGGTCATATGGCGACTTTCCAGCTTCCACTGGTGGAGGAAGACCCCAAGTGCCCCTCCGGGCAATTTTCGTGCAGGGCGGGCACCTGGGTAGAACCACCGACGTTCCGCAAGCCAGCTGGATAGCTTCCTCACATAAAGATTCCTAGGCCCCTGAGGGATCGAACCTGCAAGTGATTGCAAGTCAGAGACTCTAACCACTCGGCCACGGACGCCCCGTGAACAATGTAAATACTTTTAGGGATCTAGGGGAACATGGTCAAAATACTTTTGAGGAACTTTGGCAAATACTTTTGGGGATCTGGGGAACAATGTCCATTACTTTAAGGGATCTGGAGAACAAGGACGACCCTGGGAGGGCCTCAGCAATTAAACATTTATATTATCCGGATAAAAGTTTGATTACACATATGAATATATATTTTGTTTAAACCCTTTTTTACAAGTTCGTGATTATAGTGGTTGAGTTACATTATGTGTGACAACGTAGTGTACATAGCTGTATCATATTATATATGGATATATACTTATTTACGTCAAATTTAGACTGGAAGAAGATTATATATTACATTTTAATCGGTGAAAGATTGGGATTTCTCAGTGAAAGAATATTCATAATCGCTAAATATTATTATCGCATGCCTGAGAGTGCTTTCTATTGTCCAAAGACGTATGATATATTCAATACAGGAAAACGAAAGTGTACTGATATTTCGTATAACGGCACACTTTCCGTTATGCCAGATATCATACAAGGGAGCGTGGCTAGCGATAAAACAGTTATACAATATCCAGCTTGCTGTTACACGCATATATCATGAACTATTTCATGATATATGCTCGTAACACCCCGTTAGACGTTCTATAACTAATACATAACTAACTCCGAACACAAAAACTAACTAACTGCGACGTTGAGTTATGACGTCAATAAAGTGTTGTTGACGTCAACGTCATCCACCGAAAACGTTCAATAAAGCGAATCATTCCGGTTAACATCATGCATAAACAGATTTAAAATATAATCAATAGATTATTTAACTGCTGTGTTCGATATAGGGTAATCCTTCACTCGATGGTAGGCATGTACGCTCTTTCGTGAAAAGAACAACACGCCTACCATCTCGCGAAGGATTTCCCTATAATCGATCTCAGCAGTTAAACAATCTCTATATATTTATACTCTCTGTCTTTATACTCTCTCGATATATATGATTTTCTGGTGGATTTAGTAATAGGCCTACATAATTTTATAATAGTTACAATCGCCTAAAGCCGTCTATACTATATGCATTTATCCAGTAAATCTATTTCGCGTGACAGTGCAGTATAAACATTATGCATTTTCCCCCCATTCATATATCGATATATTGCTTTTGAAAATGGTGAATTAATAACGACAAGGAGTAGATGTATAGTAGATGTAGGTGTAAGGTAATACGAAAGTGCGAGCAATAATAGGAAAGGACAGATTAGTTTTATTATTGAGTTTTAATTTATAAATGTTTGAGAGCTGTAAATCATGAAGTATATGTTGAACTAGTGACTCTAAAGTCGTATAACAAATGTCCGTGACATATCGGAAATAGAAATTGGTGTGAGGAGTTCCGATCCACTTGACTAGCACGGTGTTGTTAATAGAGACTACTAACATCAAAGTGAAGTGGTATATTTAAATATGCCGGAAAATTGCGTTAATTTGAACTAAAACCTGAAGTTGGGAAGCCTTTGTTTCACATTAGAGTCAATATTTGGCCAAAGTCAGAAAGTGCAGTGCTAATAGCAGAAGAGCATTTTACTTATTTCAAGACAAGGAACTTGAGCCGCCGTAAGGGTAATGCATGACATGTATCGCTTGCTGATAAATGCTTAGTACAAAACAATAATACGTACAAAATACACGTTTTGTTACCGCGTGAAACGTGAAGAAGAATAGTTACCATAAGTGGTACACTATATATATATAGCGTTTCATGAGAGTTCATTTACTGTAACCTGTGCTTGGTTCACCCTTCTGTATTGGTTGCTATTGGCAAGGTGCGTACACTTTTTCGTTTAGAAACAACACTTTCTAAAAGTATTTTTTGAAGATATTACGGTAGAGACAGGACATTTGATTAAACTGTTCAGCTTGATAAGGATTTATATTCCAGTGGCATATGTTGCAACCCTAAAAGTACAACTGCACTAAAAGTAACACGCTGCACTAAAGGTAACACTTTTAGGACTAAAGGTAACAACCTATACTAAAGGTAACAAAACAGTTTGCACTAAAGGTAACAACTGCTACACTAAAAGTAACAGGATTTTTGACCTGCACTATAGGTAACAATCTTATGCCATAACTGATCTAATTGCGAAGATATTGGAGATTTATGCAAAGTACGTCCGACCTGACCCCAGTTGGATAATTATGCGCTTCTGAGTTTATACCACACCATGAATACTATCCGCTCGGCTTCTGCGGGGGCGGCCCCATCAATGCCATGCGCGCTTCTCTGAAATGTATTAGTAACATATTCAATTCAGTCAGGCTCTGTTTGTTACAACCGCCAGTTCGGAATTATTGCACATTCTAAAATTCTAAAGGATATTCTAGAAATACGGAATAGTCGTTATCAGGCAAGTGCACACTATATTATTATTATATATATATACAACTATATTATATTCTAGAAATACGGAATATATATACAACTATATAATATTCTAGAAATACGGAATAGTCGTTATCAGGCAAGTGCACACTATATTATTATATATATATACAACTATATTATCATATTGTAAAATGCCATTGAACGCCATGATATTGGGACATTTAATTCCCCGGCGTCTCGAAGTTTACATTAAGGATGGCATAGATTACATTACGATTGGCATAGATTACATTAAGAATGGCATAGACACACGATTGTGATTAGAACAATCCTGGAACGTAAGCTTTTGTGCGAAAGGTGGCATGACTTTGTCCTCAGTCGCATTATCGGCAAAGTGCATATTATAGGCCCGATTATGTCTTTGCTCTATCATAGATACAATGTAGGGTCGATCGCAGTGTGTCAAATCGGCTATTGCCAAGGTACGAGAGACACAGAGACTGGAAAATGTTCAATCGCAAGGTCTGAATCGTAAACGATATTTTGAGTAACCTGCGTACAATTACGCTAGTTTTGGTCGCATAGCATCAAATTACTTTCTCCCACAGAAGGAAAGTGCTGCATGGACACGTTTTTGTCTGACGGGGTAACAGCACATTATTGGTGCAGTTCTTATTGGAAGTCCAGGTTGCTCAACTAAAGATGTTATTTATTTTAGCGGAATACAGTCTCAATCAAACCGAGACTGCAATATTGTTTGTATTTAACGTGTTCGACGATTTTCTAATTTTGATTTTTTTTATATATAACACAGTAACGTTGCCTGTGCAGTGTGGCGGCGGTAAAATGTTGTCCCCGTGCTTGAATCAGAACTGTTATTCATTCCGACCTTTGGAGATTGCCGAGCCCGATAGTTACAGATTCTCAAATACTTTTGTTTTTGTATTTGAATTTCGAATGGGTGGTTCCACTACTCCAGCCTTTATAGGTTCTGAGTATTGTTTAATCACTCTTAGGATATGTTGCCTGCTTTTTAATTTAGTCCTTTGACCGTGACTTGTGATACGCAGGCTTCGTAACCTCTGATCCCAACTAAATTCTATTTTGTTTATTTCGCCCATTGTTTTCTCGTTTAGGGCAAAGCGTTTTGTTAGAAACTGGGACCATACGCCGCTGGCCTAGCTTCCTCGGGATGGCTTAAATTTCTGTATTTAGTTATGAAGAGAGAGTGAAGATGTGAAAAAGATACCCTACCTCAAAACCTACAATCGATACTGCAGGATACAGTATAAAGCAACTCCAAAGCTAATAAAAACAATGAATAAGGCTAAAAAAATAAAATCAAATAAATGGAGGTATTTTGACCAAGGAAAGTAACAAAAGTACTAATAATAGAACATTGCTGGTTGGATGAAGGTAAAATTGTACGCTGACATTTATGATTAGTTATGAAGAGAGAGTGTGTGAGTGAATAACCCTACCTCAATACCTCAAGACATATACTCGATACTGCAGGATATAGTTAAAACAACTCCAAAGCTAATTAAAACTATGAATTAGGCTAAAACAATGGAGAAAAATTGATAAAGGGAAGTAATAAACACCAGAATATGTGTGTATACATTTATATATTCTGTAAGATGTATCTAGTCCCCTTTGTTGATTCCTTCTGGATTTTTTGTGTTTAAGCGTCTTATCCAGTACGTTTCACGCAATTTACGTTCTGCGTCGGTCCAATTTGGATTGTGTTCAATGCATGTCAGAGACAAGTCGTTGAACATGTGGCCTTCTGAACAGAAGTGTTCGGCCGCTGGCGACCTAGCAAACCTACGTAATTTACAATCGGAGCGATGGAGGTTGAATTGGAGGTTCAACGGCTGCTTCGTTTCACCGACATACTGTGTTTTGCAAATCAAGCACGTCATTAAGTAGATGACGTTTGCGGATTTGCAGTTTGTGACACTTTTGCTTTATACTGTATCCTGCAGTATCGATTTTAGGTTTTAGGTGTTGAGGTAGGGTTTGTGTTATCTTTTTCACATTTTCACTCTCTCTTCATAACTAAATGTCAGAGTACAGTTTTACCCTCATCCAACCAGATATGTTCTTTTATTAGTATCACATTTGGCTCCAGAGTGTCTATTCAAAGAAACCAGTCCCTGCAACACTGCCAAGCGATGAGTTGTTTTTTAAAGAGTTTTATTTATACTGCCATGTATTTTAGTGTTTATGTTTTGTTTCGTATTTCTTCTTTTGGTGTTTGTGTACCCCTGATGAAGGCGTAAGCCGAAAGCGCTTGGGTTTCTCTCTCTCTCTCTCTCTCTCGCTCTCTCTCTCTCTCTCTCTCTCCTCTCTCTATATATATATATATATATATATGTGTGTGTGGAGAATTTTTTGTGCAAACCACTTACCAACGGATTCGAACCCGCACCTAGGACACCAACTTCTCTCTCTCTCTCTCTCTCTCTCTACTGCAGCATTTGTTACATTTAGTGCAGATATTTCAGTTACCTTTAGTGTAGGTTGTTACCTTTAGTCTCAAAAGTGTTATCTTTAGTGCAGCGTGTTACCTTTGGTGCTTGTTGAAACCCTAAAGGTAACAACTGCACTAAATGTAACACACTGTACTAAAGGTAACACTTGAACACTTGTGAGACTAAAGATGACAACCTACACTAAAGGTAATAGAAAATGTCTTCACTAAAGGTAACAACTGCTGCACTAAAGGTAACATGGTTTTTGACCCGCACTAAAGGTAACACCCCTATGCCCTAACGGTAACAACATATTCTTGATACTTGTTGTTTATATATTTTTGCCAGAATAATATGCCGCAAATTAACACCTTTATAGTTATATGTATTGACTAATTTTTATATTCAGTTTACACAAGTGTCTTATTTCGAATAAACTGTTCAAGGAGGCGAAGCTAATGTGTCTCAGTAGAAAGAGACTATTCCACTGTCCGAAACTACACCGACGGTAGCTGTCTGTCTTGCCCTTTTTATCATTATCGTTCTCCCAAGACACGTTATATGTGGTACTAAAGCGACGGAAAAAAATGTTTATATAATAATTAGTTTTAATTTTTTCGGCGTTTATGACGTGATAAATACTATAGGTAAACTATTTCAGTTGTTTATGTTCTTAACAAAATAAGATTGAAAATAAATAAGCCTTATATCATACAAATGTCTCATCCGGAATGTGCACGACAGAATGCTTATGTTATCATAATATATCCATTATATATAACATAATGCATGTTCGAATATTGATAAGATCTTATAATAATTACTATTCAAACTGCGTAGATGAAATATTGTAAAATATCGACTATACGAGGGTGCTTCAAAAAGTTCTGTCACTAGGCATATATCCTTTGAACTGGATATTACCAGATAAAGTAGTGTATTTATAGTACAAATGGGTTCGCTCTCTTAAATTCCACAACAAAAATGAAAAATTTCCGGTTATTTGTACCCCTGAATTACATCCCCCTACCACACCTTTTGGATACTGGCATCTCTGAAAATGTCCTTGTTACAAAACGTTGTAAAACATATTTGAATAATTCTATGCTTTTAAATTTTCTTGTACGCCATCTGTTGTTATTCGCCTATAACCCATGCAAATGATTGTCGAGAATTCGGAAAGGTCTTGCTGTAAACCAGATATGAGTGAATGCATATCCCTTAATTTTAGCGGAAATAACACTGATTTTCTTCATTTTGTTTACGGAAATGTTATAATATCTTTTAAATGTCGTAATTATTCTCATAGTATTAATATGTTTTCATATTTTTTTACAAATCCTAGTCCTTAAGTGTTTTAATTTCATATTCAACACATTATTGTAGAATTTTGCACAATGTTTAGTGAATGTTGATCATCCAAAAAAGCTATTTCAGAAGACTGCCCTTCCATTTAATGTCCATTTATCATTAAATTAATTTTACATGTTAGCTTAAAATGTTAATTTCTAAGACAATGCCTCTTCATGTACCATGCTTAAATTCTAAATCTTGTAATGCACAGATATAACTGGTAATGTATGAGAAATTTCAAAGGTCTTCGACAAGTACTTACAGAGAAACAGGCATTTAAAAAAGTAACAGTTAACATACCTGAAAAAAACTCAGGACGAAAATGCCTCAGTATGTATAAGTGATGTATATTAAATGTTCCATAACTTTCGTTACACAAAAGATACAGCATTCATTTTACCATCAGTGAAATCGTATTGACACTTTCGTTCATTTGGTACCAAACAACAACACTCACAACGAGCACATAATTGTTAAAACGCGTTAGTGACAGAACTTATTGAATGACCCTCGTATTTTGAATATGTAAAACTATTCAATTCGAAACCAGACATATAATTTGATATGACTGTCTGGTTTTAAATTAATAGAGCGACGATAGTAATGCAACAAAGACCTGGGTGCAAGAGATTGTATTACCCTCAGAATATCCACAAAATACAAACACGTGTCACATTTACGAGATTATATATATCATATCATAAATTATTTTCAGTTCCCAAAATAATGAATGTGACTAAAATATTTGGCAAGTAGCTTAAGCCATATTAAATCGTTTGAAAATTTAAAGTTGAAGACCAGAATAAGACCAAAGTCTCTCGTGTTGGGCAACGGCGTGGATACTCGAATTGACTCTACAGTTATGTGGGTGAGAAATGTATGTACATTGTGCATTCCATATTTTGATGCTCACACTTATGGAGTCATATGACATTTTTTCTTTGTTGGTAAATCATTAAACGCACTTCTTAAACGCACACACGTGCGAGAGTGCACACGCACACCGCACACACTTTTATTTATACATCACTATATTTAATATAAAGGACGTCATGCAAACATATTTTGCATAAGATAACGTCAATCAAAGAATAATTGAAGTAATATTAATTTGTTTGACACGTGTGTTTTAAGAAACATATTGTGTGGTGATTTTAAACGATATTCTATAGTAAATATGCCATAAGTAAAAGTAATTCATATTTGCATATCAGGTAAATAAACTTGATAAATAAGTCTTGCTTTTGGTGTTGTTGTTACCTTCAATAGGTATTTAGTATTATGTAATTTCAGCAAACATATTATTTGTTGTGCATGACACCGTAACAAAATATATGTATTAAAACAATTTGCTTAAATTTTCCATTTTTCGAGAAATTTAGCTAACACAATAATTTCTATAGCCAGAAAACATCCTATAATGGTATATTCGGAGTCGTGTTGACTGAGTTGTAATAAAAGAGAACAATACCGTTTTTGGGTATAAGAATGCGCTAGTGCTAATTTAGTTTCAGTTTTCCTCAGAGAAGCATTTTTTTTTAATTTTTTTTTTAAATTTTTATAAACATTTGGCAATAGGAGGTTCTCCAAATGCACACTTTTAATTATCGATAAACACAATAATCGCCGTTCTTGCAAGCCATCGGATCCATCTAACATACGTTCACATTTGGTGCTCAAACGATGACCGGGCCTGCACATTAAATTTAACATATCTACGCCCCTGATTGTCTTTGTTAACACAATAACTAGGGGAGTTAATAGTACCCCAAATTTCCCTACTATACAACAAGACTGGTTTAACAGTATGATCAAACAAGTGAAACATAGTATCAACATTATGGAAATCTCCAAAGCATTTACTCAACTTAAAATTAGCTTTGAGTCCCCGTTTGTACAAATCATTTTGGCAATATGAAAATGTTCCAGAAGATGAAAAACAAAATACCAAGGTACTTATAAGTTGTTACATGCTCTATCTCTGTTTCTTTGTATGTACATTTCACATCAATCATTTTACCAGATCTACAGAATATTAGGACATTGGTCTTTTTCAAGTTGACAGTTAATCCATAAGTATCACTATATATCTGCTATTAATTAAGACAACTCTGCAAGCCCGATTCAGATATAGATAATAACACAATGTCATCTGCATATATCAAGCAACGAAAAGAAATATCTTGTAGTGAAACAGTATCATCTCTATCATCAAACAAATATGGCAAGTCATTTATATAAATCTTAAATAAATTTGGACTAAGATTATCGCCTTGACGGACCCGAACGTTTTGTGCAATGTTATCAGTCAGATCATTTCCGATTCGAACATGCAAACAAATTGAGTTTTTTGAAAAAAACACCAGATTTTTGATAACATTATACAAGTTACCAGAGATGCCTAAGTTACATAATTTATATTAAAAATAAGTTCTGAATGAAAATACTCGAGTCGAACGCCTAGAAAACAAAGCATGCATACACTCGCAGACCTAATAACAAATTAATATGTCTATGATACACTTAAGCGTTTTTACTTTGGTTTTTTTCTATAATTGTACGTAGAACAAACATAGATATGATCGGCTGTTCTAGCCTTTGGTTGGAAACCTATCTGCGCTTTATTAATGATTTGTTTTCTATCAAGGTAAATTTGTAACCTGTCATTTAATATACTTTTAAACAATTTAGAAAGACAGGGCATACTATATATACCACGGTAATGGGAAGGTTGAAATGATCATCATGTGTAGATAATGGTTTTAAATTAATGTATCCTTTCTTCCAAGCACCCGGATATATACTTTGTGACAAAAACATATTAAAACGTTTAACAATACAGGGTACTAAAAAGTTCTGTCCTGATTTCAGCATTTCATTTTTTATACCATCTAGACCTGAAGATTTTTTATTCTTTAATTCAGAAATTTTGTTTTGATTTTTTATTCTTTAATTTCGAAATACCGTTAACAGCTTGTTTAGATGTTATCATAAAAATCAGTATACAAGTCGAACAGGAAATGCAGCTTTCACAGAACACAGTAAACCTCAAAAGACGCAAAAGGACAAACAAGAATGGCAATGATAGCAAATAATAAAGGCATATGACGTCACAAACACAAAAAAGTGTTGACAATAGGGCTACCGCCATGGAACGGTCAGTGACAAAAAAGCCGCTTGTGGTTTAAATCAGGTTCTAGGCAGCACCAAACCTCACACTTACCCTACTGTCATCCCAATAAAACGGGACAGTGTAAAAAAAAATCCCCGCCATGAACTATTCTATAACCAACAAAGCAGCATTAATAGGCAATATAAGTAAAACACAAAGATGCTCGTGTGTATACAAATACAAAACCACAATAGCCTAGAAAGCCACAATGAATGTACGTTACTTGGCAGAAACCACAGCACCAAGAGAATAAACCATTGAGGGCACGACAAGATAATATTGCAGACAAACATCAAATGTCACCGTCCTTTTGGATAAAATCTAACTCATTAAAGGATGGACTCGTTTCTTTCTCTTTAACTAGTTGTGTATACAGGCCATCAACCTTTTTAAAAGTAGGTTTAACTGAAAACAGATTAGAGAAGTGTGACAACCATTTATCAGGAGTAACTTTAGCACATGGATCATTTACATTATTCTCTTCCTCTTCCTTTAACTCCTTAACAAGTTTCCAGTATTCATCAGGGTTACTACTATAAAGGTTATCTAATTTATCATTAATACATTTCATGAAATCTTTTCTTTCCCGCTTACATGCTCTACTGTACAGTTTTCTAAATTTATAAAATGAACCTCTAATACGTGGATCGGTTGGGCTGTTAGAGTACAATATACTTTTATCTATCAAATGTTTTCACATTACTTTCAGATCATTATCGAACCATTTTTTCTTTCTTTCATTTCTTATTTTTCATAGGTATATTTTTTCTTCTTTAAGGATCTATCACAAACTGTATAAATAATATCATTAAATTTGTGCAGAGCTTCATTGGCATTATCATGCAGACTTTCCTCCAAGAATGAATCAATTTTACTGTTAATATCATTTGACGACAGCGCTTTAACAAATTGTAATGATGAAAACTCATCCCAAACGTAACCTTGAGGAATTTCATGTAGTTATATTGTCATCCTGACCATAACTAAAATTACTAAAAAAATTCACATATATACTGGCATGATCACTTAACAATGGAAAGTGATCATTAACTTGAAAGTACAACATGTTTTCAAAGATGGTCTCTGACACTATACAATAGTCAACTACACTGTTACCATTGCAATGGAAACATTTATAATTATATATTCCCCACTCCACCCATCCCTCTCATACACGCACACATACATGTGTAGCAAGGAAATCATACGTATTACCCAGGACTCAAACTCCCCTCATACACACAAGCATACACATATATACACTTGTAGCAATTTGTACTAAATAAATCATACATTTACAACTTATCGATCAACTATTTCAATGTATTTGAGTAATTTGTTTCTATATTGCATTTATACTATCTAGAATTATATTTTGTTGTTTTTATTTATTGGAAGCAGGCATCGTCGTGAAATGACTGAAACATAGTTACATGCGACGCCCCCTCCGTCCAACCCTCTCATACAAGCACACATGCATGCGTAGCAACGAAATCATGCGTGTTACCCCCGTGCCGTATTACAATTATGTCATAAATATTAGTAGTCTAGCAAATATAGGAAAATATGGGCCGAACCAAGGACAAATTAGTACGCAATTCAAACCAACGTTTTTCCAAATGAAAAACCACACAGAACGAGGAAATGAAAGTAGAGAAAAATCGAAATTAACGTTTTTGACTATATAATATGTCACCTTTTTCATGCTTTAAAATTAATTTTTTTCCCGGACATTAACACATTAAGTTATGTTTTATCATGTTTGTTAATTTTCTGGCATACCGTTAATAAATTTACTTTAAAATAACCACATATTATGAAGTAAATTGCGCTTTAATGCTTTAACATATACCTAAAATCACCATAAAAGGTCTTAAACGATGTTCGATTACCCATCCACCGCGAAAAAGTATAGCCCTACAGATATCATAATTTAAACTTATCATATTTTTAAATTGCATTCTACTATGTTCTTTTGTCCAAAGATGTTTTAATTTTTAAATAATTATCTATATTTACCGATGTTGATGTACTATTTATATCCATCCATAATTATGCAGTATCATAATAAAAGCCACAATTGTGTTCATGTCCTTTATATAACGAGTTGGTAAACCCCTTGCTGTATAAATGACTACAAATTTCAAGCTAAAACCTGTATCCCATTCATCTGAATATTTTTATTTGCATATGTTTCATTTTACAGACGAAATTCACATCCATATTTGTTATATTGTTATTATATTATATAGTTATTCATATTCAGAAGTTTCTATCTGGATTTCAGAATTCAGACAGCTGATTCATCTACATTCATCACACATGGTTGAACAATCCAACCTGTGTCTTTTGTATGTACAGCGACTAGTATGACAGTCAGTTATGCACTTGCATATGATAACCTGCAAGAGTCTGTCAGGAGCTGATGTTTCCTTTCCTGTTGATAATACTAAGTTTCCGCCTTTATCGTTCATCCTCACTCCTGAAGATCGATATCAGTATTCCCTTTCCAAACCTGAATCTGTGGTTGTTAGATGTGTGTGGAAGTTTTGTTTTAGTGAGTAACATAATTATCCCTGACGGAAACCTTCTGGAAGGGTTTAATAAATCTAAGGGAATCTAACGTTATTGCATATTCACGATTTTTTTTTTTTTTAGTTTTTTTTTGGTTTTGGTTTGACTTTTGCCGTCTAGAATATCTGTATCATCGCCAATCACAATGGTTTGTTGTTCTACTGCACACTCTACAGCTGTTGTAACAATGAGCAGATCATCATCGCTGTCTGCATTTTTTTGTTTCCGTTACATGTGACACTAAGAGCTCACTAAGCATGTGAATGAAATGATGATTGTAGAATTTTTTAGAAACAATTTTTTTCATATCCATGGTTTATATTTGCTGTGAAATTCACAGTAATTCCAACAATATCCTTGTTTCTTCGCAAATGTGCAGTATGTTGTGTTGATAAAAAGTCCGGATCACCATCAAACACAACTACCAGTACAACATGCTTTCCAAAATTATTGTCATTAAAGTACATATAATCGTTTGATATGTTAAACCGCGAATCTATGGTATTCTCTGAAGAACGACCCACTATATAAGACATACTTTGATTGATGGGTACCTCCAGTAGTTGCTGGCTTGCCAACAAAGTTGAACATTGCATAAGCAAATTGAGGTTTATTTGCAACCCGAATCAAACCGTCTGTAAGTGGAAATGGTGGATTCGTGCATCACTTATACGTGAAAAGCGAAGCTAGCTCTTCTCGACTTATCCTGTCTCTTGCAGCATACACACGACGTTGAAACAAAAACTGTGAAACAGCCAAATGCACTTCACATCTATTTTTACAGATACTTTTGTGTCAACAGTCGTGGCCATAACATTTTCTTGAATGAGCACGCAAACACCCTTTCCAAGACATAGTTGATAACTTTTTGTCAAATATTCTTATGAATACTGAAAAGGTGATCCCTTGGAAGCAACAAACTCAAGCAAGAGAGAAAAGTAGCATACTCGGTTTTATGGAGTCTGTTCATGGGAGGTAATGATACGATGTAACACCTCTCACGCCTCCTAGCACCGGCTTAAGCGATATTCTACTTTAAAGTAACACAGAATGGGCTTGATGATCCCAAAGGACCAGTAAATAATAACACTACTGATTTGTAGTCGGGGCGACCTTTTACGGCCAGCACTAAACAAACGCTAGTGTGAATGTCAATAAATACTGAAAAGGTGATCCCTTGGAAACAGCAACAAACACAAACAAGAGAGAAAAGTAGCAGACTCGGTTGTATTGAGTCTGTATATGAGAGGTAATTATAAGATGCAACACTTCTCACGCCTATAAGAATGACATTTACAATTTTGTCTTCTGTTACGCCGCTTGAAATGCTTCGTATCATATCCATTGAAGGGCGTTCTTGCTAAGACATTTTCGCATATATTTTTTCATACCAATATCATCCTTGTGTTTTCCTGACTTACTGTTTTCTTTGTGCTGTTCACTCGAAGTGAAGGTCACAATAGTGAATTCCTGCATTGGTACATGTTCCTGCTCAAGCTGTCCAAGTTTAGAGAAGTCACACAGACTTTTGTAGTTCTGTCATTACCCTTCCCCCTGTTAGGCCACCCAATGATTTGCTCATGAGCATTTGCTTTATTACGAGATCGGTAGACAGAACTGTCCAGTGACGATCACTTACACGCACTACATGAAAACCTTCCATAAAATGTGTGTACATTTCGTGATAGTCATTTTATAACTGAGACATGTTCCGAAAGTATGAATATGCAACATTCTTGACACAGATTTGAGATAAAGGGCCCAATTGCCAATGAGCTCTGCTTTAATAAATGTACATAATCTTTGAACCATGTCCAAATATTGTAGCCAGAGTTTTGAGGTTCTAGAGTTTGAAGCAGAGTATTCTGACTCAGTTTGGCATTCACCTGATCATAAACTTAGAGTGATCGGACATCTTGACTACCTTTCTTTCCTTCTAAAAGTTCAATCAAAAGATTGATCGACTTGTTTGCTTCTTGACTTCCCGGTTCAGTTTCATGATTTATATATGATAGATTCATCAGAACATTCTTTTGACATGCTAGTCTAAGGTCCCATCTCAGATTCCATTTCAAGCTTTTGAATTGGAAGCAGAACGTCATATATACTGAAAATTATAATTGAATAGAGAACGGCTTCTTCAAGCAAGTGCCCATGTGTATATGCATTTATTAATCATCGCTGTATTGTACTGGGAATTTTAGTGAGCAGACCTCGGTTTTAAATCTCATCCGAAAGACTGGTCAGGTGTGAAATTCTTTTTCAAGTATTGAAATCATTAATCCAAATTCGGTCCAGGCTAGGATAGAACGCACGACCCCTGAATTACTAAAATAAGTATAAAGGTCGCACAGAAAATGCAGCTTTAACGGTAAAACACGCAAACGGACAAACATGAATGGCGATGTCAACAAAGAACAAAGGCATATGACGTCACAAACACAAAAAGGGTTGACAATAGGGCTACCGCATTGGAACGGTCAGTGGCGAAAACGAGGTGCTAACCATTACCCCGCGATAACACCTAAGTGCAGACGAATGGTTGCTTCATACGCATGTTAAAGAACAATAGAAATATATTCAGGATGCCTATGTATTTTTTCCTCTCCCTGGGGCGGCTGTAAATAACCTTTAATGTGTTGATGAGCAGTTAAACATGTAATTTTATAGCGTATTTTATGTTTAAATAAATGTAACCATTGCGTTAAATATCTTCAGTTTCACGATAATATTTCGCAATAATCAAAGACCATTGTATTGTAGACTCATTCTAAATGAAAGACTCTTTAATTAATAGATACGCGTGTTATAAGATTCGTAAATGAATTCTAATTTGACCCAGTGTGTCGTTTAAATATGTTCTAAACTGAGTTTATTGATTGATAACAGAGAGACATTATATACATGTTAATTATATTGATATATATATATTTACAAAGCGAACATATACAAGTTGTATAGTATTCGGACATGTCCTTTAGACGAACTATAAGAGCTTCGATTTTGTTCTATTTTCTATTTGAGATCAAACTATGTCTATACATTTAGAAACAATAATAACATTTGCTGTTGCAATTAGTCCTGGGTAAAAGTTCATATGTACTAGACTATAAGTTAAGAGAATCTAGGATTAAATGGACAACGACCATTGTGCTCCACAAACTTATTTAAAAGAAAGACTCTCATGAGAAAGTTACATCCGAAAGCTCATTATTTAATAATAAAAAAGGTTTACCCTTAAACATGTTAAAGGAAATAACTTCCACCAAAATCTGAATAAATAAATGTAAGGATTAAGTGACTTACTATTCTTTATATTATTCTTTAGTTTAAGTGACTTAATAAGTGACCTATTAGCTGACTTAAGACTTAAGGATGAGATTCTTAATTTGTTTCCGTGCGTTTATACCAAAGGGTGCAGTTTCACTCTCTCTGGGGTGGCTCTAAATAGCATGTGTGTTGATGAGCCGTTAAACAAAATTCAGTTCAATTCAATTTCCTTATTTAGTCATTATCTCACCACTTAATACGTTATAATACCACTTTCCACTCTTTTTGAGGTATAGACATCAATTGATGTGTATGCTTTGAGGCGGCTCTAATTAACCTGTAATATGCTAATGAGCCGTTAAATAAGGTTCAATTAAAATACAGTCATCTAATTTAGTCATTATTTCACCATGCAATACGTTAAAATACCATTTACCATGCTCTCTGGGGGTATATAGAATAACAGCCCATTCTGTCAGTATGATCGATCATATCTATACAAATACGGTCTCATGGATATCTGAATGCTTTGTTCCTGTTGTATATTTTTAAGCGATCATTATCGCATGTTTCACGCGCAGTACAAAGAAAGAACAAGATAAAAAGAAATCACCATATTTTAATTAAATACAGATATTATATAAACTTTCAAAAAACTGTTTTTCTATCTAACATCTCCAAAATGTTATCTATGTTTGAATACTCTCAATCAAACACAGATCTGAATTTTACCAATTGGAATAACGTCTTCATTCAGGTACTCAACTAACATGCACCAATAAAATCCAAAAGAGTCAAACAAGAATGGTGTAATGACGAAAGAAACCGAGACACTTATCATAAAAACAAAGATCGTCAAAGAAACCTCAATTTACAAATGCCATCAAAGATAACAAAGATAATAGTTATATTTGCAGGCATATACATAACATTTGGGAAAACCTAAAGCAACAAATATCCCGAATGAATTAACGATAGACAACGAACTTGTAACAAGACCTGAACAAATAATAAATAAAATGAATACTTATTTTGCATACATAAGTACACGTTTAAAAGTTGATACTACACTCGCACAAACCAACTTTAGCAAATTGAAGACTATATTGAGTCAAGAGTTCCTCCAAATGTTAAATTCGAGATTCCATTAATGAAACATGATGACATGATTAACCTTTTAAACACGCTGGATGTAACCAAAGCCACTGGTATCGATGGTTTATCTCCTAAAACAGCAAAGCAAAGTTCGCAGCAGAAGTCATAGCACCTTCGCTATTAAATATAATAAATATAAGTTTTCATACAGGGACCTTTCCGGAAATATTAAAATTAGCAAAGGTATTTCCAGTTCATAAAGATAGCGCTACCGACGACCCAGAAAAGTATAGGCCCATCTCAATTGTACCAGTTGTTTCAAAGATTATTGAAAAACATGTCATAAAACACATATTTGCATAATTGAACAAATACAAACTACTTCATAGTTCACAGTCTAGGTTTCGACAGAAACATTTATGTCAAACAGCGCTTACAAAACTTATTGTTAAACGGCTAAAAGAAATTGACGATGGAAACATAATAGGGGCAATATTTTTCGATCTAAATAAAGCGTTCGACATTATTGACCACACAATTCTGCTGCACAAACTAGTGTTATATAACATGGGTCAATCGACTAAGAACTTGTTTTCCTCTTATCTCCTTAACAGATCACAATTCATGGTATCTGACGGAGAAATGTTTTTCAAAGAACCTGTACAAAGCGGAGTCCCACAAGGATCTGTTCTCGGACCTGTACTTTTCCTATTATTTATAAACGACTTGCCCCTTTATACTGGTGAAACTAGCACAGACCTTTTTGCTGACATTACTGCTTTACACACATCTTACAAAGACACACAAGTTGTAGAATCACGTTTACAAACTGGTGCTTGAAATAAAGTTTGATATTATTATTATTATTGTTATATACACAATTTGATATTGATGCTCTGTGGTGGCTCTAAATGTCCTATTATGTGTTGATGAGCCGTTAACATTTTTTCATTTCAATTCAATTTACTGATTAAATTTTAGTCATTATTTCACCACTCATTAAGTTTTACTACCACACTCTCTCTCTCTCTCTCTCTCTCTCTCTCTCTCTCTCTCTCTCTCTCTCTCTCTCTCTCTCTCTCTCTCTCTCTGGTGGCTCTAAATAACCTATACTGTGTTGATGAGTCGTTAAACAATATTCAATTCATTATTTCACCACTCAATAAGCTATAATACACATTCCAATTTCTCTGGGGCGACTATAAATAACCTACAATGTGTTGAAGAGCTATTGAACAATATTCAGTTCAATTCAATTTACCCACTCAATAAGTTATAATTCCGACTCAACTTTCTCTGGGGCGGCTCTAAATAACCTATACTATGTTGATGAGCCATTAAACAAGGTTTAAATCAATTCAATTCAATTTATCTATTTCGTAATTATTTCACCACTCAATAGCTTATAATACCACCTTCCACTTTGTCAACATAAATAATCAAAACTCGTTCAAAACAGGAAACGTCACATGCGCATGCGTAAGTCAGTCAATATAAAAATATTAAAACAAACTTACAAGATTTTTTTGATTTTTATTTACCATTCGATTCCAAAAAAAAAATGGAACTTTGATAGTAAATAGCGAACCTATTATAAAAGTGTAAAAACATATTTTATATATAGCGGATTTATGGTTTTATTCGACTTTCTTCAGCGCTCGCTTTAATGCTGAGCCGCGACTATACGCTGTCTAAAATCAGCTAGGAAGTTTGAAGAACACCTGCTTTTGTTTCTTTCATATAAAACAAACTACAAACTATAACGTGTTAACATGTGAGTTTGATCATTATTTTAGACCTTCACAACTTCAAGTCTAAACATATTATTTTTTAAATCATAGTTTTATTTGACAACAGAATTGTTTCATTTTTTCCATTCTAGTAGATATGGATATAATGTAGGATTTAAGATGGTAACATACCAAATTTCAAGCAAAATATTTTTTTCCATATTTTTTCCGTCATTTGTGATCATTTTTTGTTGTCAACAAAATAGGGTGTATAGGTAGCTCTGAGTAGAATTTATCCTTTTGCTATAGAATAAATCAGATTTTTGCTTTATAGTAGTGGAATACATATATAAAAGTAGATACTGAGCTAATTTTATTTTTGATCTCCATGTCAATATTGTGTGTACAGTATTTTACATTGAAAATGTCAAAATAACTCCAAAATGGGTTAATAAAAAATCATTAGAAGCCTGGTGACCTATATATTTTTTTTACTTGTTTTGAAAGAAATGTCATAGGACGTCGACATATACAAGTTTTAAAAATAGTTGATCATTAGAACATTTTTTTTTTTTATCTTGAATTAGATTTTTCGGTAAAAACAAAAGTGGGTGGGGTACGGTCCATATATGTTTGCTTTTTAAAGTAAAAAGACGAACGAGGATTACAATTGTTTTTGTATGATTTGAAAGATTTGTATAGATGCAATCGAAAATTAATTGTTGTTTTTCAATAAACGTAATGTTATGAAAACAATTGTGAAAATGTTCAATGACTATATTTTTCCTCTTTTTAGTAAAATGTTTAAGTTAAAAATATGTGCCTTCTTCAATGACGTCTAGTGGGGAAAAAAGTGTAATGACCTAGCCTTTTTTTGATAATTTGAATCTAAATTATACCAAAGAAGCTTTAAATATGAATTTTAAAAAAATCTCATCACTACGTCCTTTCCCAGCCAACCTCCTTAAGGAGACCGATTTTGGTCGCCTTAACATGGTGGTCTCCTTAGTGTTGTTTTTTAGCACATGTGGTCGCCCTAAGTCTGGAAGCAATATATATATACTCACATATTTTGAGAATCCAAACTCTATAGACACAATATAAACGGCCTTAATCATCAGGCCAAACCCCAAAATTTGAACCTCGAATTAAGAGTAAACAACTCTTAATTTATTTTTACGCATATTCTGTAATGGGTATTTTAAGAACCCATGAAAATTCATATACTTTTAATCGGGAAATACACATGTACATATTATATGACCTGAACACATGGATCGAGTTTTGATAAACGTTTTTTTTTAGTGTAATTTTTCCGTTTTTTGGCGGGTTAGTTTTTTTCAATATATCCAAATTTAAAATAGTTATCTCATAAATAGTTTGCCAATAGAGAAGCTTACCACTTTGCCGTAAATAACTGTTTACATTGTTTCTATTCTCAGTAACAAGTGTCACGTCAGGTCGATTCATTGAATATATTATAGTTTGGTCGGGGAAATTGTTTTTGATGAATGCATTGCTAAAACTGTTTAAGAGTACGGACAGGGGTCACTATGTACCCCATGGAGTCTGTCTCAGCTCACCAGACCGATTATTCTAAAAAGCATTGAGCAAAGGGGAGTCAACGAGTAAACACCATTCAATTTAAATTTGCAGACAGTTATTTCCCCTTAAATTTCCAGTAAACTAGCAACCGTAACGGAATTTATGAAGGTAAACAGGTTGGTTTGAGAGAGTTTGTAAAACTTTTTAAACTTTTGTTTTCTCTCTAATCGTCTGATGATAGCGTCAAGAGGGATTGAAAGATAACCACAGCATCAAGCGTTTTTAATTATAATGACGACATCTGGTTAATGACGATATTTGGTACACAACGAATACACACTTCCAAGGATTACAGAAATATTCTAGTAGCATTGCAAAATTAGCAAACTGAATATATCTTAAACGATTCATGTGGATAGAATATCAGACAGAACATGTGAGCCCATATATAACCTAACTGATATCGTATTATATGTTTAGGATTGGCCCCCGATGGATACGGGCGACGTTGACGGTGGGTGGGCCTGGCTCGTACTGGCGTCATCCTTTCTGATACACATGATGTCGTACGGCATGGCCTGGAGCACGGGCGTTTACAATGTCATATTTCTGGAAGCTTTCAATCAACCCAAGGCGGTGACGGCATGGGCGGGGGTATTGCCGACGGCGGTGATGTATGCCATAGGCAAGTATTTTCAGTTGCGTCCCAATACTCTTTTAGATCATGTTTCTTATCAGCCCTCAACATTTCGATTTTGGTTATGGTTGCCATTACCCACTCCCTCATCACACACACCCCCACCCCCACCCATCCACCTCCCACACAATCGAGCCATGTTTGTTATCAAACCCTCCCCCATCCCCTACACTATTACCACCACTGCCGCCGCCGCCGCCACCACCACCATTTAGGTCCTTTGTGTTAAACAGACCCACCATTTAACATACGTTTGTTAATGGACCCAAACATGCCAATATGGACATATTAATTAACAACCCCCATCAAGTTTGTCATATTGTTTGTTGTAAGTATTAACTTCATTTACCCTTTTTACATTCAGGACCAATCTCAAGTATGCTAACCAACAAGTTCGGTTTCCGCAAGGTTATTATCGCCGGTGGGTTGATTTCATCCATCGGTCTATCACTCAGCTACTTCGCGCCAAACTTGTACTATTTGTATTTCACATTCGGAGTGATGTCAGGTAAGACTTAGTGCGTAATTGCTTAAAACATTAAGGAGAAAGCACGTTCGACTCGTAATCCGCGGAGATCAGGGTTAGAACCTTACACAACATTTCAGTCGTCTATCTAATCTATATCAGTCAAGGCGCCTGTACGTTCGGAATCAATCGTCGTATGCTATTCGAAGAAGTATTTTGTTTAAATTACCTAGCTATCCCATCAACAACAGTCACATTTTACATCATATATACACCGTTTCTAAACCTACTGACGACTAGGTGTATATATAATATATATATTGAAAATCCAACGCTATTGACACAGTATAAACGGCTTAACCCGGCCAGACAAAACCTAAAAACTGGAGCTTGAATTTAGAGTTACGTACTCATAATCACTTCAACCAGGAGGTATTTTAAAAAGCAGCGAAAAATCCTTTACATTTGATCGGCACATATCCATCATATGACCTGAACGCCTGGACAGAGTTTTGATAAACTGTTATGTAATGTAATGTTATTTGGCGGGTTAGTTTCTTCAAAAATCTAAAACAATAAAGGTGGCATATCTGCAATTGCATGTTGACGCCTACATTCCAAACCCGTTACGTTGCTACAACTGCCAAGCCTTTGGGCACCACAAATCCAGGTCTACTAAAGAAGAACATTGTGGTAAATGTGGAGAGTCTGCATTCAAGCATAACGAATCAGATTGTCCTAAGGACCTCAAATGTACCAACTGCGGTCTAGGACATTACGCAAATTCAAAATTATGTGAAAAATTTAAAAAAGAAAAAGAAATCATAACAGTTTAATATACACAAAACATTCCCTTTCCAGAAGCAAGAAAATTGATTGAAGAAAAATATAAAATTTCAAGTCCGACCTCTTACGCATCTATTCTCAAAACAACAGCAACACATACAGAATGCAGGGATGCAAGCACGCAATACGAACCACAGTCAGAAATTCAAAATACAAAGAATACTTCCTCAGTATCAAATCCAAACAATAGTCAACAAATACAACTTAACAAACCAAAATTAAAATTTTTACCTAATCAAACTTTTTCATTTAAATCAAACACAAAATCGGCAAGCTCTGGCAATGTCAAGAGCATGTCAATTTCTCAGAATTGGAAAGCAGGTTCTTCTAAGACTGTGAAGTCTAGTAGTTCCCCAGTCGTGAAGCCTAATACTTCCTCGGTTGGAAGGCCTAGTGCTGCTCCAACTTAGGAAGTTGGAAAGCCTAGTGCTTCTCCAACTAGGGAGCACAAGGAGCAGCCAAAGGTGTCTAACGGCCCTATTGAGCTGCATAACAAATTCGAACAGCTCATGGACATTTCAGAGCCAGCAGCTGCACTGCCACTTCCATCGTCTCATAAAAAGTTAGTTGAGGTGCCACTTCAGCTGACTTCTTCCAGGGAGGAGAATTCATCAGTGGAGATGTCGCTGCTTGAGTCTCCTAAGACCTCTCCTCAATCTAAGGCCAAAAATAAAAATAAAATTAAAAATCGCCTTAGCGCTAAATAATGGGTAAAACTAATAAGATCATTCAATGGAATTGTCGAGGTCTGAAACTAAATTATGATGAAATCAGCTTAATTTTAAATGAACACAACCCTGTTGCCTTTTGAAACATTCTTGAAGACAAGTGATAAGGTATCTTTTAAACAATACTCACTTTACAATCATATTTGTGATACCGGGGACAAGGCGACTGGTGGAGTTTCGATAATCGTTAATCGAAACATTCCTCACAGACCTGTTACGTTGAAAACAAATTTGCAAGCTATTGGGGTCAGTGTTACCATGCACAGAGTCATAACAATATGTTCCTTATATTTACCACCTAGTTCTTCACTAGACCCCAAAGACCCTAAAGATCTAAATCACCTAGTTGCACAATTGCCATCACCTTTTATACTCTTGGGCGATTTTAATGCACACAACTACATCTGGGGTTGTAAAGATATAAACGAGAAAGGCAAGAAAATTGAGGATTTCTTAGCCAAAAACAATTTGTGTCTTTTTAATAATAAGTCACATACTTATTTACATCCTGCTACAGGCTCTCATTCTTCCATTGATTTAACAATATGCGATCCAACGCTTTTGATGGATTTTTCGTGGAGTGTTGGAGACGACCTCTGTGGAAGTGACCACTTCCCCACATTTCTTGAAAATATCGGCCCTCCACTTCTCGAAAAAACGCAACGATGGAAACTTCGCAAGGCTGATTGGACTACGTTTCAATCTCTATGCGAGGAACAATTAAAGTCTTCCGTTTTCGAGGATTTCGAAGACGCAACTGCTCTTTTTACCAAAACTCTTCACGATATAGCTAATCAAACTATTCCAAAAACCTCGGCAAATCCTAAACGTCCACATAAACCATGGTACGACGATGACTGCAAAAAGGCAGTCAACGATCGTAAAGCTGCATTAAATAATTTTAACTTGCGGCCAACTCAAACAAATTTAGATAACTTTACAGTTTTTCGTGCGAAAGCCCGTCGTACTATTAAGGATAGCAAGAGGAAATCCTGGAGATCTTACGTCTCTAGGCTGAATTCTCGCTCATCTCTTACGAAGACATGGGACATGGTCCGGAAAAAAAAGCGTAATTCTAGTTCTGTAAATCATCTTAAAACAGATAATGGAGATATAACGTCTGTCAAAGATATTACAAACTCTTTGGCAGACACTTTTTCAAAAGATTCTTCTTCTGAAAATAGTCAACCAAATTTTTTGAAAAATAAGAAACTAAAAGAACAGAAGAAGCTGAACTTCAAGTCGAAAAACTTATAGAAATACAATAAACTATTCACTCTCAAAGAACTCCGAGAGTCCCTTAAAAAGGCTCATGATACATAAGCTGGTCCTGATGATATCCATTATCAATTACTAAAACATTTACCTGAATCCTGTCTCTCTACCCTTCTTGATATATTTAATAAGGTTTGGGTGACGGGAAACCTCCCAGATTCTTGGCGGAAAGCAATCGTTATTCCAATCCCCAAACCTGGAAAGGATCATACGGACCCAATAAATTATCGCCCAATCGCTTTAACGAGTTGTATATGTAAAACCATGGAACGAATGAGAGACTCGTTTGGTACCTGCAGTTTAATTTCCTATAAAGGGTACAGATACAAGTATGATAGCTCTCACATGATATATATATAGTTATTCAAACTCTTTTTAAATGGTTCTGTTTTAAAATTATTCTCATAACGATTTTCTTTGCCTTACAGAGTCACACTCTTTAAAGGGACATACGGCAAGTTTGAATATTTATTAAGCGTTAAACGTGTGTGTATGTAGCTCTAAGGTTTATAGTCCCTCCACCTTATAACCAATAGGACTTCCTAAAGGTATAGGCTCAACGTAGTCCAGACTTTTTAAGCCTTAAACTGGGCACCTCAATGTATTAATCCAGTATCATTTTGACCTTTAACCTGCTTACACATAATTAAATGAAAGTTAATAACATTTAACGTTTTATTTGTTCTTTAGTATTTTCATTAGGTTTAAATTTATTAATGCTGCAATATAATTAACAATTAGTAATATGCAAACCCCATTACTAATAATGGTATGCAAATTATGTAGCACATTTAACTGTACCCAGCAAGTTTTAAACAAGTATTCTTGATTTTCGCGCATCCTTGAAATAAACACAATGCCGCCGATGTTAGTTACCATTGTATCAATCTTTCCTGTAGGAGCTGGTTTTAGCATCGCCTACATTCCGTCCATTGTCGCCATCTCCTTTTACTTTGACAAGAAAATCTCTATCGCCGCCGGCATCGCCGCGTCGGGGACTGGCGTCGGCAACTTCATGTACCCGCCGATGATCAGATGGCTAAACAATACATTCGACTGGAAACAAAGTCTTCTAATTCTCGGTGCAATAAATCTCCATGTCTGTGTTTTTGGAACGGTGATGCGACCAGTGAAAAGGAACGAGATACACGAGGATAGACCTATACTGGATATAACGCCTTTCAAAAAGAAAGGCTACCTCATGCTGTGTGTAAACAATTTTCTATTTTGCTGCGGTATTTCGACTTTGTATGTTCACCTCACCGCCCTTGCAGAGAGCAAAGGCATAGATGCTGATTCGAGTGCCATGTTGATCTCAGGACTAGGTATAGCCAATCTGATAGGAAGATTTGGTTATGGCATTCTGGCAAATTACTCTTGCTGCGACGCTATCGCTATGTACGGTGTGTCGTTCTTTTTATCGGGTATATGTATATGTTTGATACCATTGTTTCATTCGTTTTTGGGAGCTAATGTGTTGCGCGGTAATGTTCGGTCTGCTGTCCGGCTGCTTTGGAACGCTCCTAGTGACGATCCTTATTCAAGTCATGGGACTACAGCGATTTGCCAACGGATACGGGTGTCTTCTTCTTTTCGAGGCTGCGGGGCAGCTTATTGGTGGATCCCTGGCAGGTGAGTTTACTAAATAGATTGTTGACCAGAAAATAAATCCTTGACGTCTTCACACTTTGTGTGTTAGAAGTTTTATTATTCTGCAATGTCATTCCATTTTTCTCATTAGGATTATTCATTTGAATTATTTTTAACTTTAAAGGGACACGCGGTTATCTTAAGTTGTTATCAAGCGTTTAACAATACCTCCTCAGTGTCCTCAATTTATTAATCCAACTTATCATTTCGACTTTAAACCTGCCTGCATATAATTACATATACTTTTGGGTTTTCAATTTTCTCTTTGTAACTCTACCATTGATTTCAGTATAGTGTTCATGGAGTGCGTAGTCCAGCGGTAGAGCGCCGAAATCCTGAACGAGAGGCCGTGGGTTCGATCCTCCGTTGCGGCCTCGTTATTTATCCTTGAGCAAGATAATTAATTCACATTGCTTAGTACTGGTTCTACCCAGGAAGCCGTCGAGAGTGATTAATCTAAGTTGCTCGAACTTGTTCCGCAATCGATGTTAAATAAATATGTTTAAACATAATTATAATAAACAGTTAGCAATATGCAATTTTCTTTGATCTATTTTAATAATTAATAGTTATAATTTAAAAAAAAGGCAGCAAATTGTGAAGAAAAACTAACAAGACGCCACGAGTTAAACAAAATCAAGATTGACATGTGCCCCTTTAAAAAAACGCCCCAGACACATAATTATAATAAACAGTTAGCAATATGCAATTTTCTTTGAACTATTTTAATAATTAATAGTTATAATTTAAAAAAAAGAAGAAGCAAATTGTGAAGAAAAACTAACAAGACGCCACGAGTTAAACAAAATCAAGATTGACACGTGTCCCTTTAAAAAAACGCCCCAGACACGTTCTATATAACACAGGTTTACTATCAGATTGTTTGTTTTTTCAAATGTAACGATCTCTTTGAATGTGTCTCGTCGTGCATGTTTACTGTTTTCCCACTTGAAGTAATATTTATCGCTTTTTTGCATCATTACTTCTTTCAACCTTCTAAATACAAATCGTTATCTTGTCTTGTTTCATTATTCTTTACCCAAATATGAAATTCTTATCCCCTTTACTGTATTAATTGACATTCGTATTAATTGACATTCACACTACCGTTCCTTTTCGTGTGGCGGCCGTAAAAAGTCCCCCCGCGATACGAATGAGAGATGTTGTTGCTACATACTGATCAATCATTTGGAAAAAATGAGCCCAATCACTAAGGCTTTAACCGTGTGTGTGTGTGTGTGTGTGTGTGTGTGTGTGTGTATTTCTAAGGATTATAGTCCGTCCACCTACGGCAGGTGTCCTACCCGACGATTATAGGCACAATGGAGTCTGGACTTTTATCTGTGTGATGTGATGATATGTCTACTTGAAGCAGCGAACTCAATGGTTTCTTAATAGTGCCACACTGGAACACCACGCCGTAGTAGACATGATACCCCTCAGTCACATTGACCTCATGGTCAATCAGTCGTAGCACTTCCCATTACTTGCTCGCCAGGCAAGGGTTACAATTGACTATTCCATTTTTAGGCTTTGGTATGACGCGGTCTGGGGACTCGAACCCACGACCTCCCGAATGCAAGGCAGACGCTCTAACCACTACACCACAATGCTTCGGTCTATGGCTTTAACCCTTAACCCGCTACATATATATAATGGGCTGTTCTTCCTTTGAAGTAAGACCATTCCATTTATGTGACAAAGGGGTGTTTTTGGGTTGGGGGATGGGGGAATGACGGATCAGCAGCCATGAATACAAACTTTTTATCTCGTCTTTTATTTCTACTATTTTTACATTTTTATTTTATTTTCGAAAGACACAATACTTATTTTTAACTATTTTGACCAACTAATTAATTTTTTGTTTGTTGTTTTGGTTTTAAATAGAGTTCAAAAGTTAAGGGTATTATTGCTTTTGGTAAAAGGTGAATTAAAAGTTATTTAAAACTTAAATGCTTGTCACTTTCTCCGCATATATATTATGGGATGAAAAACCAGATTTAAAAAGTACAATATACATAATAATAACAATAATAGAAATTATATAATACTTTTTAATCGATATTTTTATGTTCTGTATCCTTTACAGTTATAATTATGTTGTGTAGTTTTCGAAATAGTAAAAAACAGTACTTTTGTATAATTACACATAACTATTGCTTGCATATGTGTTTTTGCATCCTCATGGGTCTTATGCCATTTTGTAATTTTTCTAAATATTTTTGTTTTTGTCTTATTATTACAGGTGGCATAGTTGATATGACACAGTCCTACACGATTGCCTTTTTGATCGGTGGGCTCATGTGTATGGTCAGTTCCCTGGTCATGATACAACCGTTCTGCAACACCCTGCAAAATCTACAGTTTGAGGAGCTCGAGGTCCCCGTCGAGAAAGTAATGCTGGCCGATTCCATGGATATTCCTTCAATAAAGTACCCCTCCCACCGAGATATTGTACAGCTGACGGTATCATTGGAAAGCCTCACTGCCTCAAGACGGATACTAAATATACAGCGATCAACTCATTCATTGTTTGTGCCTAAATTAGATAGAAACGGTCGTGTCAAAAATGCTATGGATTCTTTAGTGGTGAATAAAAGGATAGCAGCTTTAAAGAAAATAACTTCTTCGACAGAAACAGTTTAAAGCTTATTGTTATATATAGAAGAATACTAAAGCGAAAAAGAAACGCAACTCTGGAATTTCCGCTATATGGTGTATGTACAATATGCTGCTGTTAATCGAATGGTACATGGCTTATTAATATCTTTCTTTTCCGAAAACTAAAACAAAACCTAACATAACAAAGAGAATTCCTTCAAAGTTTCATTATTGACATAGTACGCGTTTGGCTCAAGCATGTGCGCAAACTTAGGATGCAACATTTTGCAAACTCTTTACGTTAAATACAGTACTGAAATGGCTCAATTTTTCAAAGAGGAACTTTAACATTTATGAAGTTGTTGGAACAAAATGTACAGTGATTAAAACGTCTACAACATCACAGTTGTGTCCTTTCTCTAACTAACTGCAACACATCTTGGGATTTCTTTGGAATATTAGGTGGAATTAAGTGTGCATATATACAATATATAGTGGAAATTCCCGAGTTGCGTTTCTTTTTCGCTTCAGTATATATATTAAAATGAGAGCGTATACATATCTTAATAAACGTGCCTCAGTGACGCCATGTTAAGGCAAGCTTTTTACATATTAGTTATGTGATAAATAGAATTTCATATTCATGTTATTTTATTATTGAATTAATTAAACTCGTTGACAAAGATGGTGTAGTTAATTAATATAGCGTAACCATAGTTTAAACATCACTCTGTGTATAGTTGAATGCAACATCTACAGCTCTGTAAACTATGGAACGCCAAACACGACTTTTATTGTTACTTTTGTCATGCGTCGGTTGTTCACTCTCGATCGTCGATGGTTACACTCAAAATCAACACCGACACTGACAGTTGTTGTCTCTATTGTACCTTTTTTTATTTCTTGCACAATGTTGAATTCACCGACACTGTCGCCTGTGAATCCACTTCTGTTACTAATTCAACATTGTGCAAGAAATATATTCCGATCATCCAGATATATTCCGATCATCCAATTATTATTTTTAAAATCATAAACTAAGGGTACTTTAAAACAAATAAAACATGCTATTTGATGAAAACATACTTATTCCAGCAATACTCACAGAATATAGTAGTTTTCAACTGCTGACATTTTTTTTAATGTTTTTTCCTGAAAAAAATTATTCTCTGAATATCGTTCTTATCGTCGCGTACCTTTATATATATATTTCGGTGGACTGGTCATACTAAGGTCGTACTACTGAACGTGTCGGATATCTTCGTGCCTTTCCGTCAAGTTACGACAAGTATAAACATTAAATGTGGAGAAAGTTTTGTACAAACCACTTACCAGCGGATTCGAACCCGCACCTAAGACACAAACTTCGACACAGCGCCTTGCTAGATAGCCGGCGCCTTAGATCACTCGACCACCTAGCCAACCTAAAAAAGATTGGTTTCGGTGGACGGGTCATACTAAGGTCGTGCTACTTAACGTGTCGGTTATCTTCGTGCCTTTCCGTCAAATAACGACAACCATAGCGTATAATTTATACGATAGAGGATTCACTTTACATGATTATAACCTCAGGTATATATACAACATTTAACCATAGAAAGACGCCATATCAATACTGATGCACTGAATTTAGAATATATTATATTATTTTTGAGAGAATTAAATTCAGAATAACGAACATAGTCCTCAACACCCTGTGTTTTGGTTTGGCGTGTTTCAACCAGTAAGTGTCACAAACATGTACATTTTTTTAATAAAGAGATCGATCATATCCAGAATGATAGGCCCCAATCGGATTGCAGATCATAACACACCGCACATGTATATTCAGTAGTACCCTCAATATAGTTTTGGGACAGATGTCCAACCATAGAAAGTATATATACTCGTATATTATAAAAAACAAACAAATAAAACAAAACAAAAAAAACAAGAAAAACATGTAAAATAATAATGTTTAAAACTGTACAAGTCATAATTATGATAATATTTGTTTTCAAGGTTAACATAAAGATAAATGACTCGCACTTTTTGGATAAACGCGTACAGTGTTTCACATAATGCATGTTTGTGTTTGTTACTGACAGTAGCATGTCTGTTACTTGTCAGTCGTGTATTTACTTAGTTAAAATGACACACGCCAGTTAGTTTTAGATTAACATATAAAAGAATATAATTCTGCCTGTTGAACTTATATTAGTTTATAGCTCTTTTTCAAGTTTTCTTATTCCGAAAATTAACTCTACAACGTATATTGTGACAATATGCGTTGCAGAGTTAATTTGCCATGACAATATACGTTGCAGAGTTAATTTGCCATGACAATATACGTTGCAGTGTTAATTTTCGGAATAAGAACACATGATTTAGTTTCCCGACGTACCGTTACAAATGTTTTTGTTAAAATAAATTGGGCACTCTGACATAAACCCAAAGCATGCAAAGATCAGAAATTTAGTCTGAAATACAAGAACACATACATTTTAAATGTATGTATTGACATAATGAAATTATTTCATTTCTTGTGTACCTGCTGGTGTTCTATATGTATATGTATCCCGCGTGAACAATAATTCCGAACGCTGATTCTTCATATTTTAGCGATTACGGTGTACCTTGTTAATTTTTGGAGAAAAAAAAGTACTTTTTTCTGATTGACTTTAAATTTTGGTTTTAATAGTAGACATGGAAGCTCTACTGATAGGTTTTGGATAGCTAGATCAACATTCCTGTGAAGTTTCATGAAAATCTATCAAGTAGTTTCTGAGGAGTAGTCGCTACAATTTTTTACTATATAACTCCATGTAAACAAAGATGGCCGCAGCAACCATGTTTAATGTCAAATCAGAACTTTTCAACAGGGACCACCAACATGTCATGCTGATAATTTTAGAAAAAGTCCCATATCGATATCACTTGTAGTTTTCAAGAAGCAGGCGCTACGAACTTTTTTTAGCTTTGGTGGCCATCTTGGATTTCATATAAACACAAATTTTTGCTAGGATCAACTAGACATCATGGGCAACATTTCTGCAAAGTTTCATGAAAATCCATGCAGTAGTTTCAGAGGAGTAGTCGTTATAACAAAAGTTTACGGACGGACAGACGGACAGTTTTTTAAAAAAATCTATTTTTAGCTGTGGTGGCCATACTAAATTTCCAGCTGACCTGAAATTTTGCTAGGATCAACTAGATATCAAGAGCAACATTCCTGTGAAGTTTCATGAAACGCCGTCAAGTAGTTGCAGAGGAGTAGTCGCTGCATATATTACTATATAACTCTATGTAAACAAAGATTGCCGCTGGCAGCTATGTTTAACGTTGAATCATAATGATTTTCGACAATGACCAACCTCATGTAATGCTGATCATTATAGTTTCAGAGGAGTAGTCGCTACAAGTTTTAAACTCTATGTAAAGAAAGATGGCCGCCATGTTTAATGCCAATTCAAATAATTTTCAACAAGGATCAACTTCATGTCATGCTTATAATTTTAGAAAAAGTCCCATATCATTATCACTTTCAAGAAGTAGTCACTACAAACTGTTTTTATCAAAACATCTATTTTTGAGCCGTGGCAGCCATGATGAATTTCCGGGCCACCTGAAATTTTGCAAGGATCAATTAGGCATCAAGAGCAACATTCCTGTGAAGTGTCATGAAAATGATTCAAGTAGTTTCAGAGGAGTAGTCGCTACTACGTTTAACTATATAACACTATGTAAACAGAGATGGCAGCTGGCCGCCAAGTTTAATGTTGAATCAATGATTTTCGACAAGGACCAACATCATGTCATGTGTATCATTTTAGAAAAAGTCCCATATCAATATCACTTATAGTTTTCAAGAAGTAGTCGCTACAAACTTGTTTTTTTAAGAATCCGTTTTTAGCTTTGGCGGCAATCTTGGATTTCACCAACATGTATTTCCGGCTAGGATAAACTAGACATCATGGGCAACATTTCTGAAAAGTTTCATGAAAACCATCCAGTAGTTTCAGAGGAGTAGGATATACAAAAAAAGTTTATGGACGGACGACGGACACCGAACCACGGCATAAGCTCTGCTGATCTTTGATCAGTAGAGTTAACAAGAGGTCAGTGTCCTTGAAGCTCTACTGATAGATTTTTGATAGGTAGATCAACAGTCCTGTGAGGATCCATGGAAATGTGTCAAGTAGTTTCAGAGGTATAAGTTTTTACTATATAACTCTATGTAACCAAAGATGGCCGCTGGCGGCCATGGCCATGTTTAGTCGAATCAAAAAAAGGTGCTACAAGAATCAACATCATGCCATGCAGATCATTTTATAAAAAGTCCCATATCAATATTACTTATAGTTTTCAAGAAGTAGTCACTACAAAGTACCTAAACAAAGATGGTAATGGCGAATCAAAAGAAATTTTCGACAAGGACCAACATCATGACATGCTGATCATTTTAGAAAATATCACTTACAGTTGTTCACTACAAACTTGCTTTTTCAAAAGCTATTTTAAACCATGGCGGCCATCTTGAACTTTGACCTTGGATCATCTACACATCAAGAGCACCATCCCTGTGAAGTTTCATGGAAATCCGTCAAGTAGTTTCAGAGGAGTAGTCGCTACAAGTTGTTACTATAGAACTCCATGTAAAAAAGATGGCCGATGGCTGCCATGTTTAACGTTGAATCAAAACAATTTTCAACAAGAGCCAACATCATGTCATGTTGAATATTTTAGAAAAAGTTCCATAAAAATATCACTTATAGTTTTCTAGGAGTAGTCGCAACAAACTTTTTTTTTTTTAAAAATATTTTTTAGCTTTGGCGCCACTCTTGCATTTCGCATCAATGTGTTTGTGCCAGGATCAACTAGACATCATGGGCAACATTCCTGTAGTTTCATGAAAATTCATGCAGTCGTTTCAGAGTAGGCTGATCTTTCATCAGTGGAGCTAATAAATGGCCAGGGGAGGCTCTTGATGTTCTTTTTTTTGTCATTATTAGCCCTGTATTGGCAATGCCAAAACACATCCCTTCTGCAATTTCAAGGCAATAATTCCTGAATGAATCAGGCAAAAAAACATAGGTCTGCGAAATGCCATGCTCGATGACAGTGTTAGCGAACTGTAAAGAGTCTTAAAGGCAGAATTAAAAGATGAATGGTTTATACTTGCCTAATTTGCAAGTGAAACCCCTCAATTCGTAATCGTCACAGTATGCGTTATGTACGCAACATTTAGGGGAAAAAATGAAAAAAAATGCTCACAAACATTCGCCAGAAGGTATCACGAAACTTTGAATCAGAAAATACCACCACACTGAAATACCAACCTGGTAAATATCTTCTGTCACTACTGTTGCCTCGCAACACGTACGCAGGATACACAACAATGCAGAATACCTTAACACTGGAAATACAAACCGCAAAACCATGCAAAGAGCACAAGACATAAATGAAGCAAATATAATGTGGCAACGATATGTTTTGTTACATGTAAATCTGGAAACTTGTAAAAGCTGGAATACTAAAGATAAAGTTTACGTGGAAGGGACCATAACTGTCTCACAAAACCATTCAACCAGAACACGGCTAGCCAATATCAAACGGAATGCATCGCCGTTTCCTGTCAATTCTCAAATAAGCGAGCCTTTGAGATTGGCTAGATGTGACTGGTTATCAAGTTTTGTTGTTTTTTCACTTAAAAGTAAATCCTTCCGGAACAAAAATATTGTATTCAGTCTATTTTTAATTATTCGGCATCACCGAAACGCTCAACTTTCTCTAAACGTCAACATGGCGAAAAGAGGCGGCGGTGTTACAAAAGGAGATAATTGGTTAGGTTATTTGTCTAAACCAACGACTAACGCTGTTGTTACCCAAACATTGGACGACCCTATTCTAGCCTGTTTTGATAACACATCGAACATTGTCAAGTCAATTTTGAATGATGTTGTCTCGACTGTTGATAAGATCGACTGTAAAAAACCCCCAGAACATTCTGCTGATCGTGTGACGCAATAAACAAAACGAGAATGGAAGTCGTAGTGTTCATGGCTGATTATAGTAGGAAATGGTTTACCCAATTGAAATCCTAAAATACCCAATTAAATAAAAATGAGAGGGTAAATAACCAGTTGCTCAAAAAGCTTATCTGTAGCTCTGACAAAATATTTAAATCTGGCATGGATACATTTAATTTTAATCAATATTGATTTTTTATATATATATATAAATATATATATATATTGGGAAAAAGCCCAGGCCTGTCCATTTTGGGAAAAAATAACGCACTTTTTCTCATTTTGGACAAAAATGTAAGAATTCATAAATACAGTAAATATGGCAATACTATGCTTTATTTATATTTTATTCCATTATTTATTGTTGAATGATTGACAAGTACCACAAACAGGTCGGTAAATGCCAGAGTTCCAGGCCACCTGTCGTAAGTTTGTTTCTAAAATAGAAATATTAATGTGCATATTTTTACTTGCTTCTCAGCACTAAGCATTGGCATCGACAACTACTGCATTATAACTTCTTGAAGAAGTATGCGTTCCATAATAATTTTCTGAATTCAACCTCATAATAACTAACATGAGAAATTTATAAATATTTATTACTTTCTGATGTTAGAGAAGTAATACACATGTAAGTCAACACTTTTACAAAACTATTCAAATGGTCAATTAACATTGTTGTCTGGGAGGCAAGAATTGTTCTTGGTTATGTCAACCACAGAATGTCAGGCCTGCCATTTCTCAGACTTTGCGCCGGTAATTACCGGCTTTTTTATTAGATTACCGGCTTACCGGCTTTTCTGTTAAAATTGCCGGCTTTTTCCAAAAAAAAAGTCATACATTTTATTAGTACCCAATTATTAACAAAACTACCAACACGTGTGTACACCAATCAGTTAGTCCAAATCGCCCGCGGCGTCTTATGTAATTCGAGTTCTGTATATGATAAACAGGAAATTGATATTTCACTTGCTTTTTATAGTGTTTTTAAAGTTGACTGCTTTTAATGTGGTAGTTTTACATGTCGGCCACTGTGTTACATTTTCGGTCACTTGTATATTGCAGTTGAAGTGTTTTTTTAAATCTCGTCATTAAAACACATAGGCATCAAAAATAATGGATCAATCCTTGTACATACTAATCTGTGAATTAGGTTTGTGGTTTAACACATTTAAAATGAACAAATACCAGGATTCAACAATAAAATTACAAGAGACTATGAATATCCAGCATATTCATTTTTTATATACACGTATAGAAAATAAAATAATACATGTTAACGGGGCTGATGCACTGTTTTCAAACAATGTTTATTTTAAAGGGCTCTGAAAATCTTGAAAAAAACCTGAAAGAATTATCAAAATGCCATGAAAAATAAAGGAGATATGACTTATAGAATATTTGCAAAGAAACATAAATGACATATATAGCCCAAAACTACATTTTTTTTCACACAGTTAATTTTTTTGTACCCAGGCACAACTGGTTACAATAAAGCGGCACAACTGGTTACAATAAAGCTTGTACGCAGTATATCCGGTAACAAATAACATACCCTATGGAAACATTTGTGTTTTTGGAACATATCATATATGGCCCAAAACTACATTTTTTTCACACAGTTCATTTTTTGTACCCGGGCACAAATGGTTACATTGGATACAAAAAAAATAGCCCAACATTGTTTACGAGTTCATTGTACCCAGGCACAACTGGTTACATTGGATACAAAAAAAATAGCCCTTCACGAATTCAATTTTTTGTACCCAGGCACAACTGGTTACATTGGATATAAAAGTATTGGACATGTTTCCATTTAAGAAATAGAACACCGTTTACTGTGAATAATCGTTTAATATGTCACGGTTTGGAGTTCGGGCTCGTGAAATTATTGTTTACAACTGAACGACAAACCGTGATATATTATAGATAATTCACCGTAAACGATGTTCTATTTCTATTCTAATATCCTTAAAATGTGAAAATAACGCACGCATCTGAAATCTTTCGCATTGCGTTGCTTACTCTCCTAACGTTGCATACTTTACAATGCGTAATGCGCAATGCGCAATGCTTATTCTCCTAACGTTGCAAAAATTACAGTGACTTATCGTTTAATATAACGAGATATTTTAAACTAGCTATATAGTGCGGGTGTATTAGAATAATAATTAATATATATATATATATTGTTTTAGGACATACCTTAGTTTTGGATAAATGGTTGCACAGGGCTACACCAGGTACAAACTGGGTACAAGTGGGTACAACTAATAATATTAATAGATTTAGGGCACATTAGTTTTGGGTACATGGTTACACAGGGATACACCAGGTACACACTGGGTACAAGAGGGTACAACTAATAATATTAATAGATTTGATGCAGATCAATTTTGGGTACATGGTTACACAGGGTTACACCAGGTAACAACTGGGTACAAGTGTGTACAACTAATAATATTAATATATTTGAGGTATATTAGTTTTGGATACCTGGTTACACAGGGCTTGAAGCAGACGAAATACTAACTCAGTAACTGGCTAAAGCGTATACATACAAATAATACACCCCCTCACCCACTCGAAACAAACGTTTGTTATTTATTTTTTACATATTTGTTGTTTTGGGCAATTCTTATACATATAGCTATGTTGCCCTTATATATATATATAAATAATTTTGGTTTGGGATTTTTTGTAGAATTATGCATCTTATTCATACTTCACCCATATTGGGGCAATGGTTCAGACAGAAAGCATTTGTCCCGATATCTAATATCAAAATTACTTGTGTATAAATCTTTTTAAAGTGTTTTCATATACATCTACTTTAAACAGATTTATTATACGAAGCTATAATAAATTGGATGAAAACCTTTTTCGCAATCAAAACTCATACTCATGGTAATAAAATAATAAATTAGCGAGTGCCTTTTTATTGCGCACGTAGGCAAATAAACTTCTTCCGAATGAAGTATCATTGAAGTTTCATAAATTGTGCAATAAACGGACACATAATTTACCTTTGTTTGTTTTCAGACATATGAACGTATAAAACTCTCTTAATCGTGTAAGTGGTCTCCTAACCAAGCGATAGTTGGTCCTAGGTATTCATAAATTATGTAACCATCTATTCAAACCAACTTGATCAATTTGCGGTGATTGTCTTTGCTTCAAAGTATATTTTGTCAATATGCCATATATGATAAAAAAAAAGTTTTTCAGAGCCCTTTTAAATAAACCTTGTTTAAAAATAGTGCATCAACTCCTTTAATCTTTATTATGCAAGTTCGACGTAATATATAACACTGTAAATAAAATAACAAAATCCTGACAGATTAAATGTGTATCCAAGTAATAAGCTTTATAAATTCTTTCCGATAAAACAACTTATTCATAATTTTGCTAAAGCATCATCTAAGTAGACTGACTTTTGTGGTAGGTAATAGACGAGTCCTTTATCCTAGATGTTTACCAAATTTTACTGTAAAACTTGAAAGTATTTATGTGTGATTCTTTTAAAATCCTGCATATACATGTACATGTATATGAATATTAACATGACATATGTATCAGTTTTAAAATGTAATCTTAAAAGTTGGTATCTTTATACTCTGAGAAAGATTTTTACTTCACTATTAATAATTTTGATAGAGCATCATCAAACAACTGACCAATCAGTGACCAGAAATAAGACATGACCAATACATTCTGTTGTGTGATGAACTCGGTCTTCATCCTTGATGTTCAACCAAGTTTATTTTTAAAATGAAGGTATATACAGTGTGATTCTTTAAAACCCTGCATACTTCTTGCTCATTCATGCAAATTGATTCAATATGTGTTTCTTAAAATCAAAATCTTGAAAATTATCGTCTTTTTACTCTGTCAAAGATTATCATTTTACTTTAGAACCTAAGGATAAAAACCGAGTAACACAAATTGTATCACCTACTGAAAATAAAATCAAGTCTCAACATCTCTCCAATGCAAAATTATGAATTGAAGGATAAAAACCGAGTAACAAAAATTGTATGGCCTACTGAAAATAAGGTGAAATCTCAACATCTGGATAATGGAAAAGTATGAATAAGATACAACAGAATGTAATATGTTGTATACACATTGTAATTTTCTTTTTTGTCAATCGATTTTGAAAAGTGTCGATTTTGAAATTTTCGCTTCGCGCGCTCAAATTCAGCATTTCCAAAAATCTCAGACCTTTTCTTAATTGTATTATGGTAGCCCTGGAATTTGACTACACCTGTGGGTCCCCCATCCTTCCTGACGGTCATACATTCAGGAAGAGCATGGAAGTCAAGTCACTCATAACATGTCAAGCCCCACTGGAGATCACACTGTATGGAGCTGGACTGATCCAAGCCGATTCATGTACTCCTTGTGCTGCTGTTGGAGCTGACCTTCTTTCGGACTTGCGGAAAACAGTTAAAACTGTTTTACCCCTTTGCAATAATTGCTAGTGTTTTGGAAAAGAGCCAGTTGTTACCAGGCCTTTTGGGAAACATAAAACATAAAAAAATTCATATTGTTATCTATTGTAGTTTTTAAAATACCACATGTTCACATTCATCAAAGCTCATCGCCACTTTAAATGTAACTTCGCCAAAAAATAAAATAAAAAAATAAAATAAAATAAAATGCCTACCTAAGTACCCTATTTTTTTCAGCAATGTTACAGTAAACACAGGTATAATTTTATGTGGCCTAACGAGAATTTTAGTTTAGCGATTTAACGTCGGGATAAATTGCCAATAAAAAAATTAAAGGAACAGCATAAAAAACGTTGAAAACTGATGGTTATCATCCCGACGGTAAATATTATTGAACTAGGCTTGGTACTGATCGTTCCCACCAAGGTCCTTTGAAATCCGGCAAGAACTTCATTAGCACCTATGCATTATTTTGTAACCTCAACACATGAGTATAGTTTGCAAGAATGGTTTTATAGTGAAATTTGACGCTTGCGTTACTTTAACATGGCTAAAAATCATTCAACCAGTATAAAATTAGCGTGATACTGATAATCCAGTTTCCCGCCAAAACAACCACAGTACTCCAAACATATAGTTTTACATTGATTAGAAGCAGAAACCAGACAGAATGTATGTTTAAATCAAGAATCTATGTAATTTTTTATGTAACTTCAGTCCAACTTGTCTGCCATTTACACTTTCAGGAGGCCACATCCATTGTTTCTCTAAATAAAAATATTCTAGACCATTCTAATAACAAAATAGCGTCACACTATCAGCTGATATAAAATAAAACTACAGTTCCGTATCTAGTTTCATCGCATAGGCACATAAACTAGACTTTAAAACATAGTAAAATGATAAAGTTTCGCATACAACTTACAATACATGCGTTTTAAAACGACGACACACTCCGGAAAAAAAAAGTACTGCGCAACACAAAATATAGCGGGAAAATGACACCTTCCAGGTTTTACTTTACCTACTACAGCTCACCAAATACAAACAACGCAAAACAGAAACGTCACTGTCATTTCTAACCATGCAGATTGTACAACAAATCAGTTTTGTCAACACGCACAGTAAACTTGTTTTTAGTAGGTCACGCTCTGCAATCACAAACAATAACAAACAATTCATCAACTCAACTGCAAATGTCTGCTAGCCTATCTTCAACTTGACACGTCTGGCAAAAGACACTGTACATTTGATGCAAATTAAAACACATGTTCTACTTACGATTAGTTGTATATATGCGAAAACCCAAAAGTCAACATCTCTCTTTGAACATGTCAACCAAAATGGCCGCACGTATCAGCAACAAAAAAATAAAGAGGCTATGACGTATCGTCTTTCAGTAATACATTACTTTCATGAAACACCTCCCGATTTTTCGCGTTTTTTCCCAGTGAGGTCTAAATCACCTTTACGCACATTATAACCAACTTATACACTTATTAAAAACTTTTCTTGGAATTTTATTAGAACAAAACATGTTTCATATTGATTCCAAAGCGTATACAGAAAATGGAATTCACAAATGACTATGTCCATACACGAAGGGTACAGCAAATTTACGCTTCACTGGTCACTATATACGCTATATGGAGCAATTGGGTCCAACCTAATCACAGTAATAGAGCGTTCTAATGGTTTCCATGATACAAGGTAATAGTTAACTGAATTTACATATTCATGAATAATAACGCTCTATGAAAAAAAAATCATTCTCGTTATTAAAACTTAATTTTTTTCGCTAGTTTTTCTGATTCAGAAAATTAACACTGCAACGTATATTTTCACCATCTGATTTGTTTCCCGACGTACCGTAGCAGGTTTGTTTGTTAAAGCCTAATTTGAGCACTGTCATATAGAGGAGGAAATAACCAGTAAATAGTTCAGATTGCGATACAAGTATGATATTTTGCACAGTGCTTGCAAATATTATATTCAAATGAAAAATAATCTGAGCCAAATCATTTTAGATCATTTTCAAGATGGCCGCCAAATATCCAAGATGGCGACCAAAATACTGTAAATATAAGATACAGCTGTATATTAAACGAATATTTCCTCCCATTCATTATAGTTTGGCTTCGACTGAAAAACCAACAATCATTTTTGCAAATATTTCGGCATGATTATGCATTTATTCAAAATGAAAATATGAGTATAACCCACCCACCACAAACTATACAATGCTATATGTTCAATCTATTTTTTACATTCTGTAGTGGTTATCAGATGTTCGGGTATTCATATAATTGCGGTTATATACGTATTAAAATATGAATAATGATATCCCGATATACTTATTAACGGAACACACCTACTTATTCTTTGCTATTGCCAATTAAATCAATTCCCCACCCACAAAACTCCCATAGAAATACGAAAATATTACCAATATTGACATATTTTAGACTTTTTATTTTATATGATCTTAAACTTAAGTTTGGACTGATACTATCTTCCAGCGGCCGTTTTTTCTACTGACTGTGCTAAGGCCGTACCCATATTATCAACCCTGTTATGGTTGTAGTGTCGCATGCTTTGCTTCTATTTTTCCTTATAATTGTTGTTTGTTTTTATTTTATGATTTGGTTAATTGTGTTCTATGAATGCTGCATTTCCTGTTCGAATTGTATAACACTTTTATATTTAGTCCTGATAAACTACTTTCAAGTTTGCATTATGTTCAAATTGCCACGCACAGTTACATGGCGCTGTACACACCAAATAAGCACGGTAGCTCTTTCTACATCTAAGGTAGCATTTGCTACATGTACGGTTTCTTTTCTTACAACCACATTGCCGACATGCTTGACATATAGCTGAAACGGGGAAAAGAGTTGTCCAATACGTCTTCAGTGGTCACCAGCATATGTGAAGACCATTAAGACGGATAAAGTATAACCTGATATTTAGTAGTATGCACCCCGGGGATTAGACAAAAAACTATTCCCCGTGGTAGGAAATCATACACAAACATGGAAAGTTTGATATTAACTCCTACACTATCTAGTTATGGGATTAGACAAAAAATGTGTACATTTGTTTCATAACCCCCGGGTTTTCCCGTCTATCGATATGCATGATATATTAATGTAGCTTGTTGGTGGAATTTCAAGAGTTGTTTTGTATAATGGCATCATTTACTACCCGTGTACTGCTTTATTTATTATACATAACACATGAAATTTCAACTAAAGCATCACAATCTGATTCATCAATATTGCTAGGCATGTTGCTGAGGCTTACAACATTTTCTATTACAGTTTCAAGTATATATTCCAAGTTTGCAATGCATACTTTGCCTTTGCCGTGTAAGGTTGCAACGGTTTAGCAACATGTGAAGACATGAAATAAAGAAAATGCTCCGGTCTTTGGACATAACCGAAGCACGATGTAATGTATTCATAGCCATTTTAAGTCCTTAAATCCTTCCCTCTTCCATAGGCAATCCAAAGCTGATCTATGCCAAAGTTCTGAGGGCGTTTTGCTGACAACCACGCCAGTGTCAGAGCCAGACATTATACTTTCCCTACAGCCGTTCTTGAATTAATGTTTTCCATATTTACTTATTTGTGTGTGATCTCCTACGTGGTTACATGGTGCACGTTTATCTTTCTCAATAGACACATTAACTGTATGTATGCTGTTACAACAACTGGCCTTCTTGTTTGTCTATTTGCGTGTTTGTTTCTGTGTTTTGTGGTTGACTGTCCTCCTTGAATGCTACTTTCCCTGTCCGATCTTTTTATATTTCTTGTTAAACATGCCTACGACTGATTTTGCGATGGGGAACACACACACACACAACAAGCTTTTGCATGCAGTGCTAATCTAGTTTGTTTTCTCCACTGACAAACATGATGACACTACAACTATTACATTTAAAGGCAATATTTATTGCAAGTTTACAACAGACGGTACTCCAGAATGAAGGATTTTGAATAGTTTAAAAAAAATGACGGGAGACCATGTCCTCGGACACCTAATAAACTTGCACCCCTGGTGATCAAATATTAAATGGACCGGCACATTAAATTTAACCTCGCTACGCCCCTGCAGGTGTTCAGGTCCTATTATAATGTAAATGTTAAAGCCGTTTATATTATGTCGATAGAGTCTTGATAGATTTTGGAGGATTATACAATATTGGTTTAAACTGTTATATACCAACAATTGTGTCTTAAAAACTGCGTATGCCGCTTCACTAAGTGATTGTCTAACAAATAAAATAAATTGGACCGCAAATGTTAAGTCTTTGCTTTATAGTCACGGGTATGGATATGTATGGGAGAATCCAGCGAGTGTAAACCCGAAATACTTTTGCAAAGAATTAAAAGTACGGCTAATAAACAATTTTATTCAGAAATGGAAATCGGATATTGCTGAAAATAATGTTTTACTATTTTATAAAAACGTGAAAGTAAACTTCGTTTATGAAACTTATTTAGATATTTCTAAATACCGAAAATATCGAAGTGTCATAACACAACTACGCCTCTCATCACACAGGCTGAGAATTGAGACTGGAAGATATGGACCCAATAGAATTGAAAGAAACGAAAGAAAGTGTCAGTTTTGTACCTCTGGTGATATTGAAGACGAGTATCATTTTGTTTTAATTTGTAATAAATATAATGACTTACGAAAACGATATGTGCAACGTTATTTTAGAAGGAATCCATCTGTGTTCAAATTTATTGAACTTTTGCAATCGCAAGATAGTAAACTAGTAAATAATTTGTCACATTATATATTTAATGCTTTTAAATTAAGAAGTTACACGGTCCAAAATTAAAGAAGGACCGTACTCTGTGTACTTTTGTTTACCTATTTGTGTGAATTGTATATTTGCATTGTTTATTATTTTTCTGACTAGATTTATATATTGTAAACATGTTGTAGACGAGAAACTGTATAGTTTAAGTCTGAATAAAAGTTTGTTCTGTTCTGTTCTTGATTCTCAAAATATGTAAGTTATATATACAAATTATATGTATATATTATATATGCCTCGTCGTCTGTAGGTTTTGAAACAGTGTACATATCTTGTACAATTTGCCTGTTTATGGCGCGATAGGGATTTTAAAGAATAGCTTCGTAATATGTATGGGTGATACAATCAATAATTTTATTTGAATCACGGTAAAAATTTGTTCTTTTTTATGCGAAAGAAACCTTTAATGTTTGGTCTATTCTGATCATTCTTATCATTGTAATTACACATATATAATATGATTTATTATATATATAATTTATGATATATATACGATTATAGTGTGACTAAGAAACTGTTTGAAACGATAATGGCCTTTCTTTAGTATATAAACAACACATTATACAATAACGTTTTACTACCAGTTTCTGCATAATACTTTGATATGGTAGCCTTTTTTGAACTTTTAGGCCATTTTGGCGGCCATTTTGAAAATGCATGACCATTTTGAAATAAGGTGAAAATGAAGTGGCTCAGGTTCTTAGCATGATCTCGACACTCTAGAGGATCATTCGGCCAACTTTCATGCTTGTATCACAATTTGAACTATTTTGCTAAATATATCAGATATTTCCTCCGCTAATAAACAAAAAGCATGTATAGATCAGAAATTTAATCTGGAATGCATAGACACATACATTTTAAATATATGTATTGAACTTATGGAATTATTTAATTTCTTGTGTACCCGGTCGCGTCTGTAAATGTATATGAATTTTGCCGTCTTTGAGTCATGTTAGATAATTTTCGAGAAAAAAAGTTCTTGTCTCCGATTTTATTGAAATTTTACATATGGACAGAGGAAAGATTTATTTACGCGTACATGTATTTGTTTTATTTCTCGCTTCTAAAAAAAGAGTATGATAATGGACCTTTGGAAACGGCCGAGCACGAAACATACGAAATAAAATGATAAAATAAATTGATTTTTATTTAAACTCGCATTGTCGGCAATTTATATCTTAAAACAATCTAAATTTAATATTATTACTTTAACAACGATCCGTGATTGTGTATTGTCACACTCACAGTTTATAGATGAGAGGTGTATAAAACTGACCAGTGTCAATTTCGCCGATAATGTCATTTTGTTATCGATTTTATAACATGACCGTGTTTAACAGATATTACTGCTCCATAAACTGTTGCATTGAACCCGACGAAAAGGTGAAATAGATTATAACATTGAAATATTGTATGGAGTGTTTGTGAACATGTCCAGTGACACGTTTCAGATATTAAATATTTATATTATCCGGATAACATTTTGATGTACGTACTAACTGCACAGTCCCGTAATCTGAGGAGTATGTTCAAATAAGTGTTAAAGTTTTTTTTTTTAAAAAACATTTATTTGACAAGTTCGTGGTTCATAGTGGTCGGGTTACATTATGTGTGACGATGTCTGTTATGAGTGACAACGTAGTGTACATGGCTGTATCATTTTATACTTATTTACGTCAAATTTAGACTGGAAGAAGATTATACATTGATACTCTCTCTCTTTATACTCTCTCGATATATATGATTTTTTGCTGGATGTAATAATATAACTTTATAATAGTTATGGTGGCCTCAAGCCGTCTATACTGTATGAATTAATCGATGAATGAATCTATTCCGCTTAACATTGCAGTATTAACATTATACTGACATGGTTCGATTTTTTTCTCCATTCACATATCGATTTATTGCTTTAAAAAAATGATGAATTTATAATGACAAGGAGTTTATGTATAGTATATATTATGGTAGAAATACGAACGTGCGAACAGTAATAGGAAAGGATAAACTTGTTTTATAATTAAGTTTTATATTCTATATATGTGTGAGGTCTGTAAATCATGAAGTATATGTTGAACTAGTGACTCTTTAAAATTTTATAACACATTTCCGTAACATATCGGAAATAGAAAGTGGTGTGGACAGTTTCGACCAGTTTGACTAGCACGGTGTTGTTAATAGAGCAAAAATACCAACATCCAAGTGAAATGGTGAATTTAAATATGCCTAAAAATTGCGCAAATGTGAACTAAAACGTGAAGTTGGGAAGCCTTTGTTTCACATTAGAGACATTATGGCAACCGTCAGAAAGTGCAGTGCTAATAATAGAAGTGCATTTTAATTATTTCAAGGCAATAAGCCGCCACGCCCTGACTGATAAGGGTTGCATTACATGTATCGCTTGCTGTTAAATGTTCAGTACAAAACAATAATACTTACATAAGACATGTTTTGTTACCGGTTTCAAGTGCCGAGTGAAACGTGAAGAAGGATACCAACCATAAATGTTACACTGGAGAGGGGGCAAGAGAGGTTCTCATAACAAGATAACAGGAAATTAAATTTGCTGATGACAGTAAACAGTAAATTCAAAAACACTGGAAACATTCAACAGTACATATAATAACAGATAATAATAACGGAGTGCATTTACTGTAACCTGTGCTTGGTTCACCCTTCTGTACTGGCTGCTGATGGCAATGTGCGTATACGTTATTACACTTTTTCGTACTGAAACAAACCCCGATCCTTACCCACGCTTTCTAAAAGTAATTGTTTTTGAAAACATTAGGATAGTGACAGGACACACCTTTGAACATTTGTTTAAACAGTTCAGTTTGCTAAGGCTTTATATTCCAATGACGTATACGTAGCTACCTTGCATTGTTTTCCCACAAATGCCTGCAGAGCTTACCAAATGCTTTCTTAAAAAACAAAAATGACCACCTAATAGAGGCCTTTCACATCGTTTGTAGGCTAGCTACGCCACTGTTTTCAATAAAATGTATATGATCGTGACCTTTTTACGTCGATTTCATTTAAATAAGGTCTCATAATTTTAAACAGTCATAATTAAACTAATGAGAACATATATTACTAGGTTATTGTGATTCACCTTTGAGGTAATTTTACTTTACATGTCATTGACCTGATTTTGAAGGTAAGTAATGGTAAACACTTTAATTCCAATGTTGGACACTTTTTTCAAATTTTGGCTGACCTTTTGATAAACCTGCCCTTACAAGAGAAACCAATTGTTAGTCGACATTACACTGCTATGGTCATTTTGACATCATTTTGGTCAAAATTGAGACCCATGAATATACTAGGTTTCCAAAAATCTATCTTCGAAAATGAATCAAAATCAGGTCATGACAAAAACAAATCCCATTTGGATCAGCTATAAACAGTTAGGACACGACAACCTTAGTATTTTTCTTTGTAAAAAAACAAACAAATAAATAAATGAATAAAAATAAATAAATAAATAAACAAATAAATAAATAAATAAATAAATAAATAAATAAACAATGATGAAGTATAACACATTAGAAAACAAAGCAAAGCTCGAAAAAACAAACTAATACTAGCTTACGTAAGTTGCTATCTTGAACCTCATACAGTGCACAGTTGCAAACAAACATTACATAAGTTGTAACAACGCTAAAGGTAACAATTGCGCTAAAGGTAACAACCGGCGCTAAAGGTAACAATTCCAACGCTAAAGGTAACAACCTCCGCTAAAGGTAACAATCACCTCTTCCGCTAAAGGTAACAACGCTAACGCTAAAGGTAACAACTTTTCATCTCAACGCTAAAGGTAACAACTGTCTACGCTAAAGGTAACAACATTTTTTCAACATGCATTCCTCAACCAGAGACGTTAAGGGTGTATTTGGACAGTTCTTCTATGGATCCTGTTGATGACAATAGTTGCTGCAAAGTGCATAAAAGGTATAAATGAAATTGTACCTGATCTTACATCCTGATGATTTTGATTGTTTTCTTTGTGCTGTCTTTGTGAAGGGCTGCTGTCTTTTTCCGTCTCACACCAGGTGTTTTCAACGCAGGTTCATAGTGGATAGCTGCAGCACGTCCTTTTCCAGCATTGGCCTTTCTATGTTGTCATAGTATAATACTGTTTAAAGTTCGTCTGTATTGCAGAGCATACGGATTTGAATTGGCTTCATTGTAAGTTGACCGTTGTTTGTTGAACAGAACGTGTTTTCAATAACATCAGAATTCACAAGCGCTGGTGTTATGAAGACAGTGTTGTTTGGTTTCACTAACTAACCTTTGCAAGGCTGGATGAAACCATGATGCAAGATTGGATGTCATCATGGTACTGGTATGCCATCAAGTGTTTGCCTGTCTTTTTTGAGGAATGCTGGTGTCGTTCTCGATTGACCTTTTCCAGTTGGAAAACCAGTCACTGACAGTCTTAATTTCATTGAGCCTTGGATCTGCTACTGATTGCACAGGCCTCATGTCATTGAAAAATGTAAATGGGTTTTGCTGTGTTCCTCAAAAACAACTCAATGACTCCATTCAGCACGGCACCTTTTGCGCCAAGAAATCTGTGATATTGCATCATTAATTGAAGCATATCAAAGCCAAACACGTCTCTTCCGCCAGATGGTTACGCATTTTGGCTTGACTTGAAAGGAACATATGTTCATTCGTGAGCCTTCTGTGTATTTGTAGAGCGTTGTTTTTGTCCCAGTGGTAACTGGCTATGAACATTTGCCACTGGATTGTGTCTGAAGATGGTAATGTTAGTGTTCTTGTACAGTTTTCTTTGACTCCACTTTTAACAACATTATTTCTTATCTTCTTTATTACATGCCATATGTCCATCATGAAAATCATTTTCGAAATTTGCATGTGCATAGAGTTTTAAACGTTGTCGAGTTTTCGCCGATATTGTATTTCATGGAAGTTCTGTTGGATTGAGCTCCATCCATAAAAGTGTACACAGTAGTAAAGCCATACATCTGGAGCTAATCAACTGCTCCCCCCCCACCCCCCACCCCCCCACCCCCCACTCCCCCGAAAAAAACAGCTGTAGGGCATGTGTACCTAAACTATTCTCATTCTTTTCTGTTTTCATAATATGTGTAAGGTTCCCTTCTTCACCAACATCCAGAAGACCAGCTATTTCCACAAAATTCCCACTTTTACAAACTTGAATGTCAGACTGAATTGACATATTTCTTCAATTATAATACCATCTACCCACCCTGATCTTGAAGGTTTTTTCTAAGTGCTTCCACATGAACACATTTTCATCAAATCCGACTTCATGTTTAACCTTATTTTTTATAGAGAACAAGACTAGTCGTGATATTAATATTAAAAATGTAGTTGCTCGGAAAGCTTCATAAGCCTGTGGGCTTCTGCAGTACCACTGCAGACATACAGCTATAATGTTCTTGCTCCATCTTCTACCTTTTTTGGTCCCTACTAATATTTTGGGCATGGCATCTCTTCATTTGCATCGGAATTAATTTTTTTATTATGTCTTCTTTTGTGACATTTTGCTTATTTTGTTGTACTAGCTTAGGTTTTGGATCGGATTTTTTTTTCTGTTTTTTTTTCATTTTCAAAATTTATACCTGTTTGTATTTGTTCTAGTGTAATTCTTTTGACATTTTCTGCAAACATTGGTGACTGAATTCGCTTGAACCACTTTATTAAACACAATGGACCTAACTCTTCTTTCCTCTTATTCATGGTTCGATTGCCACTTTTCTATAATGTGATATCTACTCACTACAATTTTGCTTGTTAACGTTACCCCTTCACACAACTTTAATTTCTTTACAAACCTTTTCAATGCTTTCTTTGTTTGGATTATATTTGTTCAGAATATAAACACTACCTAAGTCAACCTGTACACCACTCCTGAATGTCACAGTTTCATATAAAGTGTTACCGTTGCTGCGGTAATTACTGTCAAAAGCACATATTATCTTTATTCTCATATTTTACAACACAGTCTGGTGGTAGGTATTTCTTTACGTCTTCTATGTGAAAAGAATGTGATGGTATCTGCGCTCTTATAGGTTTTATAAAAATACTTTTGTAGACTTTCCTTGTTGTTGTAGCATGTCTTGTTCTTTCTTTTACCACATTTGGGAATAGTTTTAATATATGTTCATTAAACACGCGCTTTCCACAATCCACAGATAAACCAGGTTCTTTCACTTCAAACTCAAAGCTTTGATAAAGATGGTTTACTTCAAGTTCTCCATCTCTGTCCTCCATCACTCTATCAAGTAGCCTGAAAACGAAAGGTATAGAACAGACTTAAATGAGTGGAAATCAAAGACAGACCGACAAGTGCAAACCAATTTACCCCTCTGTTTCAAATAATACCGTAACTGAATTGTCTTTAAAGGGAGCGCATCAGGAATATTATTATTTAGAAAAGTTTAAATACATTATTTCTGTATTAAATTGATAACATTTGTTTAGGGAGTTCTCTTTGGCCTGAATATGAATATGGTCAGTGATCGTCATGTATCCCTTTAAGAATATATGGTCAGTGATTGCCGTGTATCCCTTTAATAATATATGGTCAGTGATTGCCGTGTATCCATTTAATAATATATGGTCAGTGATTGCCGTGTATCAATTTAATAATATATGGTCAGTGATTGCCGTGTATCCCTTACCAATGTATGGTCAGTGATTGCTGTGTATCTCTTTAACAATGTATGGACGGTGTATCCTTTTAATAATATATGGTCAGTAATTCCCGTGTATCCCTTTAACAATGTATGGTCAGTGATTGCTGTGTATCTCTTTAACAATGTATGGTCAGTGATTGCCGTGTATCCCTTTAACAATGTATGGTCAGTGATTGTCGTGTATCCCTTTAACAATGTATGTCAGTGATTGCTGTGTATCTCTTTAACAATGTATGGACGGTGTATCCCTTTAATAATATATGGTCAGTAATTCCCGTGTATCCCTTTAACAATGTATGGTCAGTGATTGCTGTGTATCTCTTTAACAATGTATGGTCAGTGATTGCCGTGTATCCCTTTAACAATGTATGGTCAGTGATTGCCGTGTATCATCCCTTTAACAATGTATGGTCAGTTATTGCTGTGTATCTCTTTAACAATGTATGGTCAGTGATTGCCGTGTATCCCTTTAACAATGTATGGTCAGTGATTGCCGTGTATCCCTTTTTACAATGTATGATCAGTGATTCCTGTGTATCTCTTTAACAATGTATGGACGGTGTATCCCTTTAATAATATATGGTCAGAGATTCCCGTGTATCCCTTTAATAATGTATGGTCAGTGATTCCCGCGTATCCCTTTAACAATGTATGATCAGTGATTGCTGTGTATCCCTTTAACAATGTATGGTCAGTGATTCCCGTGTATCCCTTTAACAATGTATGATCAGTGATTGCTGTGTATCCCTTTAACAATGTATGGACGGTGATTGCCGTGTATCCCTTTAACAATGAATGGTCAGTGATTGCCGTGTATCCCTTTAACAATGTATGGACGGTGATTTCCGTGTATCCCTTTAATAATATATGATCAGTGATTGTCGTGTATCCCTTTAACAATATATGGTCAGTGATTCCCGTGTATCCCTTTAACAATGTATGGTCAGTGATTTCCGTGTATCCCTTTAACAATGTATGGACGGTGATTGCCGTGTCTCCCTTTAATAATATATGATCAGTGATTGCTGTGTATCACTTTAACAATGTATGGACGGTGATTGCCGTGTATCCCTTTAATAATATATGATCAGTGATTGCCGCATATCCCTTTAATAATGTATGGTCAGTGATTCCCGTCTATCCCTTTAACAATGTATGGACGGTGTATCCCTTTAATAATATATGGTCAGTGATTCCCGTGAATCCCTTTAATAATGTATGGTCAGTGATTGCCGTCTATCTCTTTAATACTATATGATCAGTGATTGCCGTGTATCCCTTTAATAATATATGGTCAGTGATTCCCGTGAATCCCTTTAATAATGTATGGTCAGTGATTGCCGTCTATCCCTTTAATACTATATGATCAGTGATTGCCGTGTATCCCTTTAACAATATATGGTCAGTGATTCCCGTGTATCCCTTTAATACACATCACTTATACACACAGAGGCATTTTCGTCCTGAGTTTTTTTCAGGTATGTTAATTGTTACATTTTTAAAGCCTGTTTCTCTTTAAGTACTTATCGAAGACCTTTGAAATTTCTCATACATTACCAGTTATATCTGTGCATTACAATATTCAAAATTTAAGCATGGTAGATGAAAAGGCATTGTCCTAGAAAGTAACAGTTTAAGCTAACGTGTCAAATTAATTTAACGATAAATGGACATTAAATGGAAGGGCAGTCTTCTGAAATAGCGTTTTTGGATGATTAATATTTTCACTAAACATTGTACAATATTCTACAATAATGTGTTGAATATGAAATTTAAACACTGAATGACTAGGATTTGTAAAAAAATATGAAAACATATTAATACTATGGGAATAATTACGACATTTAAAAGATATTATAACATTTCCGTAAACAAAATGAAGACAATCAGTGTTATTTCTGCTAAAATTAAGGGATATGCATACACTCATATCTGGTTTGCAGCAAGACCTTTCCGAATTCTGGACAATCATTTTCATGGATTATGGGCGAATAACAACAAGCAAATTTAAAAGCATAGAATAATATAAATAACCGGACATTTTTCATTTTTGTTGTTGAATTTATGAGAGCGAACCCAGTAGTACTATAAACTCAGTGTAATATCCAGTTCAAAGGATATATGGCTAGTGACAGAACGTTTAGAAGCACCCTCGTATAGAGGTATTTTCCAGAAAATATATTTTCAAAACAAAATAAAAAACATATCATCAGAAAACAGATCACCACCCACAACAAAAAAAATGCACTTTCCCACACCCGCAGGCACACACCAAAAATGAGTAGGTACGTGCCGTAATACAGATAACACAGTTTGTGTTTAGGCGAACTAATATCTTGATATCCGGTTGAAGTAGTACATCATTCGATTTACATGATTTAATGTTCTTGTTCAACTAAAACATTCTGAAAACAAAACATCTCGGGAGCCATGCCGATGGACCCTCTACACAAAATGCCACGTCATTTACCTGTAGTGCCTGTCAAATATAGTGTTACCTTAGTGCAACCATTGTTGCCTTTAATGCAGACGTTTTTGTTATCTTCAGTAAGTGTATATATAGGTTGTTACCTTTAGTCCCAAAAGTGTTACCTTTAGTTCAGCTTGTTACCTTTAGTGCAGTTGTTACCTTTAGGGTTGCAACACGCGTGTAACAAATTGGTATACATCCGCATCATTAACAATGCAATGAATACCATAATATCTGCACATGTCCGAGAAAGCATGAAAGATCGCACAAAAAAGTATGTGTCCGCAGGTGACAAATAACATGTCCGTAGCAACTTTATGGGTTGTGTAGGTTGCGTATAATCAGAATGATGTCGGTAGAGTATATGAAGAATGTACGCAAATAAATTTGATTTCTTAAAACATTATACAAATTTATACATTATTAAACAACGAATAAACATCTGAACATTTACTGAAGCTGGTATTAACACAAGAACACGTGTTTAGTAAAAACAATTTAAGAATTAAATATGTTTGATGCTCTATCCATTTACTTTCTCATAATAACATTAAGACGTAGACAGAAAAAAAAGGTGTGCTTGTAAGACAGAATGATGACAGCAATAACCTTAAACATTTTGTACATGTTTGGGGATAATAACCGCATTCGGTGTACATGTATATCGGATTGCAAGTATGGTGCAATTAAATCTTAACTTAATAGTATAGAGATGCATGAGAGATCTCACCTGACACAATGATATGGGCTCCTTATGAAATATTAAACCGTGTGAAATATTTGGGAATCTTCCCTATATCTCCCCACATGCATGCTACTGTATAAAGCTATTACTTCAACAATAAACACACAACTAAGATATTTGTTCCCTACAATATTGCAGTGAGACAGAAGAAAACACAATACAATATGAAATAATTTGAGGATTTGGGAAATTGTGTGGGTTAGAAATGAGACGACAGATGATTCTAGACTGAGTTTTGTGCACATGTTTGGTATTTAAATATGTGTTTGTACATGTACTTACATAAACATATTGTTTATAACAATAGTTCAAGTATTAAAAAAATACAGTTTAACATCATTGCTAAAAATCAAAATAATCTTTACCCTAAGAGTCGTTATTACCGAAATCACTTTTGAGATTGCATAACGTGTAAGATTTGGTCACCTGCGAAGTTTAGCAAACAAATATGACCAATGACAGATAGACTCGATATGGACACCATGCTGTATTAATGCGACATGATAACTTTTGGACTTTTTTTCTTCAGATGGCGGGAGGTATACGGTATTGGTTTTGCCTCCAAAAAAAGGGTGATCTGCCTCTACCACAACAAAAATAGACCATCATGCAAGGCCTAACATGAGCTTAAATTAACGTAAAACACCATTCAAACAGAAACAAAACCAATTAAAAAAATATATCTGGACAGACTGACAGACGGACGGACGTTCGAGAGACACGGTACTTCTGTTCTTTGTCTGCTGTCATTGTGTGAAGTTCAATTGCAGTTCTATTAGTGATTTTTGAGTTATGCTCCGCACAAGAATTATAAGTATAATATTACAAAGGGCAATAACAATAATTTGAATGAGATATAGTTATGGTACTTGTGCTCTGCATTTCCTGTCATTGCCCTCTATCAATGTGTGGCGTTGCATTGCAGTCCCATTAGTAGTAGTTTGTATGTTATTCTCTGGACAACCATTGTAAATAAAACTTACAAAGGGCAAAAACTCTGATCTGAATGAAGTGCTGCCTCATTGCCCTCTATCATTGTATGAAGTTTAATTGCAGTCCCATAAGAAGTTTTTGAGTTATGGTCCGGACAAGGTATCCGGACCTCCGACGAACAGATGGGCAAGTTGTCCTATTTAGTGTGCATCTTAAAGTGAATGATATATTAAAGTGAATGTTATTTAACGGCTCATCAATACATTATACGATGGTATTGAGAGCCACCCATGAGAGAGGAGAAGGATACAACGTCATAGGAATCCGAGAACCTGCCCTACACTCACTCTCAATGAATACATGTTTATGGTTCTTGGACGTGTTCGGAGTATAGACTTCGCTACACGGGACCGCCCGATTTACGTTCCCATTCGATGGGCCATCATCATTACTTTTCGTTTTTGTTTTTTTCGTGTGTTTATCCCCGATCGCACTCTGCAATATATTTCTCTAAAATGGGGATAGGGGTGTTATGGGTGACAATATCCAGGTGTGAATCTAGAACGGTTGGAGGGCATGCCCACTAGAAAATCTTTGTTTCTAATGCATTTTCTGAATATTTTATTTGTAAAATCTTTAGTTAAACAAACGTGGACCCGGTGTGTGGCCCCTAAAATCCGGTGAGCATAGGTTAAATCATACTTGCATACTTCTTTGTTTTGGTGGAGTGAGGGGTTGGGGTGAGCACAGCACTGGATTCACCCTTGTTATCTGGGCGTAACCAAATTCAAATTGTAAAGTATGAATTGAATGTTGTTTACTGCTCATCAGTGCATTAAAGGTTATTCGGAGATGCCCAAGAGAGATGGGAATGACTAAAATACAAATGTATCCAGGACTTTGTCATACTCTTATTATTAAAGCCTTCTTATGGCTTCCTATGGTTCTCTTACGTACTCAGAGGACCGCCCGGTTTTCGTCCCTATCCGACGGACGAGGCAAATCGAAAGTGTCCTGCCTAAGAACACGACAATAAAACACAGTGGCGCCGGTTAGGCTTGAAGCCAAGTCCTCCGGATTGCAAAGGTAGATAGAGGTATTTTAATGAACAATGAGTTCAGGCGCTGACTTGTGTGTGCCTGGATGATAGAGATATTAATATGCGAAAACATGTCTTCGCGGGGGACATACAAACTGTTACACACCTCGCTGCTCTCGGCATTATTTTGGCTTTTGCAACACCATTTCGCCATGTTACCACACTAATTATTATGATATTGTGCGTAAGATACGTGGGGCTTACTAAATATACGCTATAATGTTCAGGGCCCCGCTTCGTGCGAAGCTGACGGTAGCGAACAACCTTTACTAGATAAATTGACGATTTGCTAAAATCTCCAGCAATTTATTTTGAATAACATGTACAGTCAGTCTAGCAGGTTTCTATCACGATTAATATGGACAGCTTTATTATTAAACAAATAATTGTTGATCTATCACCTACGATACATTTTATTACAAATAAAGTCGACATCGTTATCTTCATGACGCAACCTCGACAGAGACATTGTTTTCGAAGGGTATTGCGGTCAATAAAATAAGAATGCTGAAAGAATATTCCGATGACCAGGATATTTTATTTTATATTACGATAGGAAATTAAATTCTCCAAATCATATTAAAAGTGTGCAGTTTTTTTATTGAGCCAATTAAATGATAAAAGGCTTTTACGTTATTTTTTTTCTTAATATTTGACGGTAAAAAAGTCGTTAAAGAAATAGGAAACTATATAAATAATATTTTACACCTTTATTTAAATGATTTAATTTATATTTTAGATGAAAAGAAAAGTCTTAACAAGACGAACAGTTTGATATAAAAAAATAATTGCGGCATGTGACTAGCCTAACACTCTGTGGTGCCAAAAACGTTAAACATTGAGTATAACGCGAATTTTCTGAAAAACGTCAAATATAGCCTTATTTGTCACGTTATTATTAAAAACTTGTTTTCATGACGACAAAAAAAATATTCAGATTGAATTCGCAAATATTTTCAAATTGACAGATATATATTTCATATGCGTACCCTTTAAATTTCTAATAGGTCAAATCCTACTTAAATAAACTATTTTGATTATGTTACGTTTCATATAGTATCTGTTTTGTTATTATATAATAAAAAACAAATGACAAAAAAGATGACAATAAATATTTGATATTTTCTGACGTCACTCCAATACAATTTGCATTGACCAGTGTGTACGTGTTCAGCTAAAATGTTTTGAATCAGGTGCCACAGTAAGTAACAAGAACCTGTTAAGGGTCAACATTTGTTTATTATTTAATTTACATAGTGTAGGTAATTCAACCTTGTCAAATGTTAACTCTCAAATTCAGATCTTAGATCAGTAAGATTATATTAAATTAATGTAAGCTCTCATATTGAAAATGTTCAAATGATGTGACCAGTTATTAAATTTGTGTTTGTGTATATAACACACTACTTTTTGATTTTGTTTTGTAATAATATCTAGTTAATATTATTTATTAAATCAACAAATGTAATTTAAGGTCTTAATTTAATTTAATTCCGATAAATCGGAGACGAGAATTTTTTTTAAGCATCCTCTGCGTTATTTTTTCTCCAAGCGTTTGGAAGACTCGGCAAGCTTGATTTATTTTTATTATTTTATTTGTTTGTTAAACTTTTTTTTCCATTTTTTTTTAAATTTTATTTAAACTTTTTCATTCTATTGTTTGATTTATATATATTTTTTTATTTTTTTTTTAAATTATTTTATTCATTTTTTTCTTTTTTTTTAACTCCGAAACTTAGCAGGAAGCATTGGTATGATTCTAGTTGTGCCTATTGCGTTCGTTGAATTTTGATGGAGCTAGGCCCCTTGACATTTTTACTTTAAATTTCTTGTCGGCGCTACTCCTCCTAAACGCCCTGTTGGATTTCGGCGAAACTTGGCAGGAAGCATCGGTAAGATGTCTAGTAGTGCATGTCGCGCTTTTGGTCCAGTTCGCTGATTTTTGACGGAGTTATGGCCTTTTAACATTTTTACTTTAAATTTATTGTCGGAGCTACTCCTCCTAAACGGCTTGTTGGATTTCTAGGATATTTGGCAGGAAGCCTCAGTATGTTGTCTAGTTGTGCAAAACGCGGTATATCAATGAAATCTTGGACAAGTTCGAAAACCAGCTAGATCTTGTTAGTAACGACAGAGTTATGGCCCTTGACTTGTTTCAAAATGCTATATCGTATTTTCTTTTGTTAAATCTGTAGCTACTTCATTTTTTATCTGATCTTTACTAAATTTGTTTAGAATGTTAATATACCACCACCTCCCACCCGCCTTCCCATACACCCATTTTTATGAAATCTTATTCATAGAAGAAAGTTGGACAAATTAAAAAATACCCATGCCAGACTTATTGCCCATGATTACCAGGTTAGCGATCTAGGGCCATCCTGGCCCTCTTTTTTTTTGCAAAGTTTTAAAATTTAAAAGAAGTACTGATGGGAATTGTATGACGACAACACTTGATATAAGAGTGCGTAACCTAGGACAGCACATATTACTGTGCAGATGAATCTTATTGTAAATAAGGAGTCATCTTAGGCTCATTCATTAAGTTTGGCCCTTGAGAATAGATATTATAATTATTTCTCAATTTTAAGTCGGGCCCCTGGACACTTCTGTCCTTCTAACAGCCCTGATGTACCAACTTTAAAGGTAAAGAGCTACCTTCATAGCTTCTATCCGCCTTAATGTTTACCAAGGGTTTATCGATAGTCTCTAAATAGGTCGCGCTCTCAATGATGAATGTCGAAGTCAAGTAAACTAGCACCCGCTTGTGATTTGTATAACGGTATTTATGAAGGTAAAGAGGTTGGTTTGAGAGAGTTTGTTAAACATTTTAAACTTTTATTTTCTCTCTAATCGTCTGATGATAGCGTCTAGTGATTTGTAAAGAGGGGTTGACAAATAACCACACCATCAATCGTGTTTTATGATAATGACGACATCTGGTGAATGACGATATCTGGTACACAACGAATACACACTATGCATATTTACTTCCAAGGATTATATAAATATTCTAGAAGCATTGCAGAATATATTTTAAACGGTTCATGTGGATAGAATACCAAACAGAACATATAAGCCCATATCCCGTACCAAGGATATAACCTAACTGATATTGTATTATATGTTTAGGATTGGCCCGATGAATACGGGCGACGTTGACGGTGGATGGGCTTGGCTCGTATTGGCGTCATCCTTCCTGATACACATGATGTCGTACGGCATGGCCTGGAGCACGGGCGTTTACAACGTCATATTTCTGGAAGCTTTCAATCAACCCAAGGCGGTGACGGCATGGGCGGGGGTATTGCCGACGGCGGTGATGTATGCCATAGGCAAGTATTTTCAACTGCGTCCCAACACTCCTTTAGATCATGTTTCTTATCAGCCCTCAACATTGCGATATTGGTTATGGTTGCAGGCCAAGGGCAGAGGCGCCTCTGGATCACTTGTACACTTAAAGCTCGAAATCATGTTTGTCATATTGTTTGTTTTAAGTATTAACTTTATTTACCCTCTTTACATTCAGGACCCACACATGCCAATATGGACATATTAACCTCCATCAAGTTTGTCATATTGTTTGTTTTAAGTATTAACTTTATTTACCCTCTTTACATTCAGGACCAATCTCAAGTATGCTAACCAACAAGTTTGGCTTCCGCAAGGTTATTATCGCCGGTGGGTTGATTTCGTCCATCGGTCTATCACTCAGCTACTTCGCGCCAAACTTGTACTATTTGTATTTCACATTCGGAGTGATGTCAGGTAAGTACACTGGATAGACTTAGTACATGCGTAATTACTTAAACAAATAAGCGGAAATCACGTTCGACGCGTAATCCGCGGAGATATGGAAGTGGACATTTTGAAAGCTATGACATCACGGTTCTAAATGACCATATATGAAATATTTATATATATATGAACATTTACTGATTTATAGGGAAAAAATGACAGCAACTGTATGAAAAATATGTAATACTAAATGGCAATAATGCATTATATGACCAGTAAACAAATGTGCATTCATTTGTTACAGTTCGTTTTAAATGCTATTATCAATATTCCATATATGGTAATATGGAACCATGACGTCACAGTTCTCACAATGGCGGCTCCCATATCCGTTTTAGAACAACCTTTAAATGGTTATATCTTTTTTGTTGATCATTCGATTTTGAACACTCAATAATAGAAGAGCTGTTTGTCTGTGTCGCTACATCCCTTTAACGTTTTATTTGTTCTTAAGTATTTTTCTTAGGTTTAAATATATTAATGCTGCAATATCATCAACAATTAGTAATTGGAATATTCAAACAATTACTAATAATGATTTGCAAATATGCAAGTGATGTAGTACCTTTAACTGGACGCCGCATGTTTTAAACACAAAATCAAGATTGCCGCGTGTCCCTTTAAATAAACACAAGGCCGCCGATGTTATTTGCATTACCATTGTATTAAAATATTTCCTGTAGGAGCTGGTTTTGGCATTGCTTACATTCCGTCCATCGTCTCCATCTCCTATTACTTTGACAAGAAAATCTCTATCGCCGCCGGCATCGCCGCGTCGGGGATTGGCGTCGGCAACTTCATGTACCCGCCGATGATCAGATGGCTCATCAATACCTTCGACTGGAAACAAAGTCTTCTAATTATCGGTGCAATAAATCTCCATGTCTGTGTTTTTGGAACGGTGATGCGACCAGTGAAAAGGAACGAGATACACGAGGATAGACCTATACTGGATATAACGCCTTTCAAAAAGAAAGGCTACCTCATGCTGTGTGTAAACAATTTTCTATTTTGCTGCGGTATTTCGACTTTGTATGTTCACCTCACCGCCCTTGCAGAAAGCAAAGGTATAGATGCTGATTCGAGCGCCATGTTGATCTCAGGGCTAGGTATAGCCAATCTGATAGGAAGATTTGGTTATGGCATTCTGGCAAATTACTCTTGCTGCGACGCTATCGCCATGTATGGTGTGTCGTTCTTTTTATCTGGCGTATGCGTATGTTTGATACCATTGTTTCATTCGTTTTGGGAGTTAATGTGTTGCGCGGTAATGTTCGGGCTGCTGTCCGGCTGCTTTGGAACGCTCCTAGTGACGATCCTTATTCAACTTCTGGGACTACAGCGATTTGCCAACGGATACGGGTGTCTTCTTCTTTTCGAAGCTGCGGGGCAGCTTATTGGCGGATCCCTGGCAGGTGAGTTTACTAATTAGATTTTTGACCAGAAAATAACTCCTTGATGTCTTCACACTGTGTTTGGTAGAAGTTAGGATTATTATTCTGCATTGTCATGCCATTTTTCTCATTAGTATTATTCCTTTGAATTATTTTTGACTTCAAAAGAAACACACGGTAATCTAAAGTTATTATCAAGCGTTTAACAATTTATTAATCCAACCATTTTAAACCTTCTTGCATATAATGAAATAGATTTTAGTATAGTATTGATGACTTATAATAAACAGTTAGCAATATAAAAAACAAATTTTCTTGGAACTATTTTAATAATTAATAATTATCATTTTAAAAATACACATTGTGAAGAAAAACTTACAGGACGGCAAGAGTGAAAAATGCCCAATACACGCACCATATAAAACAAGTTTACTATCAGAATAGTTTTTTTTGCAATTTAACGATATCTTGAATGCACACTTGAAGTTATATTTATCCTTTTGTGTACCATTACTTCTTTTAACTTTCTAAATACATAACGTATGTTTACTGTTTTCCCACTTGAAGTTATATGTATTTCGCCTTTGTGTCCCATTACGGCTTTTAACCTTCTAAATACACATCGTTATCCTCCAAGCACGTTAAAGAACCATAGGAATATATTCGATAATAAGAGTAGGGCATGTTCCCGGATTCCTATGTATCCTTCCCCTCTCTCTGGGGCGGCTCTAAATAACCTATACTGTGTTGATGAGCCGTTAAACAACTTCAATTCAATTCACATCGTTATCTTGTCTTGTTTCATTACTGTTAACCCAAATATGTAATACTTATCCCCTTTACTGTATTTACTGACGTTCGTATTAATTGACATTCACACTAGCGTTCGTTTTCACTAGCGTGTTTTGTGAAGTGTGGCGGCGGTAAAATGTCTCCCAGCCAGAGTACTCAAATGCCAAATTGTCGGAACCAATCAGATTTATTCCGTAGTAGTTTCGTATAATATTTTTTGAAATATATTAACATCGTATTGTTTAAAATATGTTGCCTTCTATAAGGCTCGAACCCTGAACCTTTGGTTCAGTAGACATAAGTAGACGACGCTCCAACCGCAGTTAAATAGTATACAAGCAAGGTTTCTAAAAAAAAAAAACTGCCGATAAGTAAATAAACATGACTGTTGGCCTGTCAAATGATAGGAATGCAAACAATTGTTTTTGTTGTACTTTGAAATAATTATTGAAATTATGAAAGTTATCAATCTGAAATAAGTGTTGTTATTTTTAATTATCAAAAGCAACAACTACACAGTGTTGTCAAAAGCATAACTATACAGTGAATGCGTCAATATTTTGTTTTTTGAAACCTGGCCAAGGTTTTAGTGATGAAAATAGATACGAATTACAAATCATTTGTTAAAGTGACTGGACAAGATGAAACTGCTTTTTCTAATTAAATAAAAAGAGGCCTTAACTTTGTTAAAATAAAAGCAAAGATTTATGTACCGTGGCTCTTTGTTGTGGTCTTATAATGAATAATGCATGCGTAATGTTTCACTCCATTATGTAGATTGCGAGATCCAATTTTATATATAAACTTTAACCAAGTCCCGGACGTAAAGATCCCGGAAATATTACCGCATGCTACACTTCAGCAGATTGATCTACGAAAACGTCATTTCTGCAAGTAAAACGGTAACCTTTGAACACTGCAAAATATGTGTTGATATTATTCAAGTTTTTTTAGACGAGTTCACAAGGATTGAAGTTGTAATGCATGCGTATCGTCAACTACGGGATTCACAGTCTGTTAACCACAGAAAATACATAACCAATATAACGATCAGCTGCCTTTGGAAGCTGAATAAGAAATGCCACGATCTGCAATCTGATTGGTTCCAATAATTTGGCATGTGAGCGATCTCCCGCGATACGAATCAGCGATGTTGTTGCTACATACTGATCAATCATTTGGAAAAAATGAGCCCAATCACTATGGCTTGAAACCCTTAACCCGCTACATATATATATAATGGACTGTTCTTCCTTTGAATTAGGACCATTCCATTTATGCGACTAAGGGTTACTCGCAGGTTGATCTGGGTTTACAATGGACATAAAGCCTTTTATAGTCGTGCTTCGCGGGTTAAGGGTTACTCGCAGGTTGATCTGGGTTTACAATGGACACAAATTCTATTATAGTCGTGCTTAGCGGGTTAAGGGTTACTCGCAGGTCGTGCTAGGTTTACAATGGACACAAAGGCTATTATAGTCGTGCTTAGCAGGTTAAGGGTTACTCGCAGGTCGTGCTGGGTTTACAATGGACACAAAGGCTATTATAGTCGTGCTTAGCGGGTTAAGGGTTAAAGTAGAGTACTGATTGAGCCGGTGCTAGGGAGCGTGAGAGGTGTGGTGTCTTACATTACCTCTCATGAACAGGCTCGATGAAACCGAATCTGCTACTGTCTCTTCGTGTTTGTGTTTGTTCCCTCCGAAGGATACCCTTTACTGTATTTATTGTCTGTTTGTGTTTGTTCCCTCCGAAGGATACCCTTTACTGTGTGTTTTTTCCCTCCGAAGGATGCCCTTTACTGTATTTATTGTCTGTTTGTGTTTGCTCCCTCCGAAGGATACCATTTACTGTGTGTTTGTTCCCTCCGAAGGATGCCCTTTACTGTATTTATTGTCTGTATGTGTTTGTTCCCTCCGAAGGATACCCTTTACTGTATTTATTGTCTGTTTGTGTTTGTTCCCTCCGAAGGATACCCTTTACTGTATGTATTGACTGTTTGTGTTTGTTCCCTCCGAAGGATACCCTTTACTGCTTCGGATACCCTTTACTGCATTTATTGTCTGTTTGTGTTTGTTCCCAGCGAAGGATACTCTTTACTCTATTTCTTGTATGTTTGTGTTTGTTCCCTCCGAAGGATACCCTTTACTGTATTTATTGTCTGTTTGTGTTTGTTCCCTCCGAAGGATACCCTTTACTGTATTTATTGTCTGTTTGTGTTTGTTACCTCCGAATGATACCCTTTACTGTATTTATTGTCTGTTTGTGTTTGTTACCTCCGAAGGATACCCTTTACTGTATTTATTGTCTGTTTGTGTTTGTTCCCTCCGAAGGATACCATTTACTGTATTTATTGCCTGTTTGTGTTTCTTCCCTCCGAAGGATACCCTTTACTGTATTTATTGTCTGTTTGTGTTTGATCCCCCCGAAGGATACCCTTTACTGTAATTATTGTCTGTTTGTGTATGTTCCCTCCGAAGGATACCCTTTACTGTATTTATTGTCTGTTTGTGTTTGTTCCCTCCGAAGGATCCCTTCGAAGGATACCCTTTACTGTATTTATTGTCTGTTTGTGTTTGTTCCCTACGAAGGATACCATTTACTGTAATGTATTGTCTGTTTGTGTTTGTTCCCTCCGAAGGATATCCCTTACTGTATTTAATGTCTGTTTGTGTTTGTTCCCTCCGAAGGATACCCTTTACTGTATGTATTGCCTGTTTGTGTTTGTTCCCTCCGAAGGATACCCTTTACTGTATTTGTTGTGTGTTTGTGTTTGTTACCTCCGAAGGATACCCTTTACTGCATTTATTGTCTGTTTGTGTTTGTTACCTCCGAAGGATACCCGTTACTGTATTTATTGTCTGTTTGTGTTTCTTCCCTCCGAAGGATACCCTTTACTGTATTTATTGTCTGTTTGTGTTCCTACCCTCCGAAGGATACCCTTGACTGTATTTAATGTCTGTTTGTGTTTGTTCCCTCCGAAGGATACCCTTTACTGTATTTATTGTCTGTTTGTGTTTGTCCATTTCGAAGGATACCCTTTATTGTTTTTTTATCTGTTTGTGTTTGTTCTCTTCGAAAGATACCCTTTACTGCATTTATTGTCTGTTTGTGTTTGTCCCCTCCGAAGGATACCCTTTACTGTATTTTTGTCTGTTTGTGTTTGTTCCCTCCGAAGGATACCCTTTACTGCATTTATTGTCTGTTTGTGTTTGTCCCCTCCGAAGGATACCCTTTACTGTATTTATTGTCTGTTTGTGTTTGTTACCTCCGAAGGATACGCTTTACTATATGTATTGTCTGTTTGTGTTTGTTCCCTCCGAAGGATACCTTTTACTTTATTTATTGTCTGTTAGTGTTTGTTCCCACTGAAGGATACCCTTTACTGTATTTATTGTCTGTGTTTGTTTCCACTGAAGGATACCCTTTACTGCATTTATTGTCTGTTTGTGTTTGTTCCCTCCGAAGGATACCCTTTACTGTATGTATTGTCTGTTTGTGTTTGTTCCCTCCGAAGGATACCCTTTACTGTAATTTATTGTCTGTTTGTTCCCTCCGAAGGATATCCCTTACTGTATTTATTGTCTGTTTGTGTTTGTTCCCTCCGAAGGATATCCTTTACTGTATGTATTGTCTGTTTGTGTTTGTTACCTCCGAAGGATACCCTTTACTGTATTTATTGTCTGTTTGTGTTTGTTACCTCCGAAGGATACCCTTTACTGTATTTATTTTCTGTTTGTGTTTTTCCCTCCGAAGAAGGATACTCTTTACTGTATTTTTGTCTGTTTGTGTTTGTCCCCTCCGAAGGATACCCTTTACTGCATTTATTGTCTGTTTGTGTTTGTCCCCTCCGAAGGATACCCTTTACTGCATTTATTGTCTGTTTGTGTTTGTCCCCTCCGAAGGATACCCTTTACTGTATTTATTGTCTGTTTGTGTTTGTTTCCTTCGAAGGATCCCTCCGAAGGATACACTTTACTGTATTTATTGTCTGTTTGTGTTTGTTCCCTCCGAAGGATACCCTTTACTGTAATTTATTGTCTGTTTGTTCCCTCCGAAGGATATCCCTTACTGTATTTATTGTCTGTTTGTGTTTGTTCCCTCCGAAGGATACCCTTTACTGTATGTATTGTCTGTTTGTGTTTGTTCCCTCCGAAGGATACCCTTTACTGTATTTATTGTCTGTTTGTGTTTTTTCCCTCCGAAGGATACCCTTTACTGTATTTATTGTCTGTTTGTGTTTGTTCCCTCCGAAGAATATCCCTTACTGTATTTATTGTCTGTTTGTGTTTGTTCCCTCCGAAGGATACCCTTTACTTTATGTATTGTCTGTTTGTGTTTGCTCCCTCCGAAGGATACCATTTACTGTATTTATTGTCTGTTTGTGTTTGTTACCTCCGAAGGATACCCTTTACTGTATTTATTGTCTGTTTGTGTTTCTTCCCTCCGAAGGATACCCTTTACTGTATTTATTGTCTGTTTGTGTTTCTTCCCTCCGAAGGGGACCCTTTACTGTATTTATTGTCTGTTTGTGTTTGTTCCCTCCGAAGGATACCCTTTACTGTATTTATTGTCTGTTTGTGTTTGTCCCCTCCGAAGGATACCCTTTACTGCATTTATTGTCTGTTTGTGTTTGTCCCCTCCGAAGGATACCCTTTACTGCATTTATTGTCTGTTTGTGTTTGTTTCCTCCGAAGGATACCCTTTACTGTATCTATTGTCTGTTTGTGTTTGTTTCCTCCGAAGGATCCCTCCGAAGGATACCCTTTACTGTATTTAATGTCTGTTTGTGTTTGTTCCCTCCGAAGGATACCCTTTACTGTAATTTATTGTCTGTTTCTTCCATCCGAAGGATATCCCATACTGTATTTATTGTCTGTTTGTGTTTGTTCCCTCCGGAGAATACCCTTTACTGTATGTATTGTCTGTTTGTGTTTGTTCCCTTCGAAGGATACCCTTTACTGTATTTATTGTCTGTTTGTGTTTCTTCCCTCCGAAGGATACCCTTTACTGTATTTATTGTCTGTTTGTGTTTGTTCCCTCCGAAGGATACACTTTACTGTATTTATTGTCTGTTTGTGTTTGTTCCCTCCGAAGGATACCCTTTACTGCATTTATTGTCTGTTTGTGTTTGTTACCTCCGAAGGATACGCTTTACTGTATTTATTGTCTGTTTGTGTTTGTTCCCACTGAAGGATACCCTTTACTGTATTTATTGTCTGTTTGTGTTTGTTTCCACTGAAGGATACCCTTTACTGTATTTATTGTCTGTTTGTGTTTGTTCCCACTGAAGGATACCCTTTACTGTATTTATTGTCTGTTTGTGTTTGTTTCCACTGAAGGATACGCTTTACTGTATTTATTGTCTGTTTGTGTTTGTTCCCACTGAAGGATACCCTTTACAGCATTTATTGTCTGTTTGTGTTTGTTCCCACTGAAGGATACCCTTTACTATATTTATTGTCTGTTTGTGTTTGTTCCCTCCGAAGGATACCCTTTACTGTATTTATTGTCTGTTTGCCGATAATATACACATACATGTCTTGTCTTGAATAGTTATTGTTTGTCATGAATACACACTTTTTATCTCGTCTTTTGTTTCTACTATTTTTATTGTTTTTGAAAGACACAAAACTTTTAATTATTTTGACCAACTAATTAAACGTTTTTTTTTTTTGTTTTTTTTTAAATAAAGGCTTCAGAAGCTAAATATTGCTTTTGGTAACAGGTAAACTAAAAGTTATTTAAAACTGGCATATATATTATGCGATGAAAAACTAGATTTAACAAGAAATATCACTGTAAGTGATAAATGCCCCAGAAGTGTCCTTTGATCTCTAAGTATGACCTTGACCTTGGAGCCATTGACCTGGATTTTGTGCACGACACCTCACATCGTCTTGTTGTGGTGCGCACTTGTGCCAAGTCATTTGAAAATCCATCCATGAATGCCAGAGTTATTGACCGGACACAATTTGACTTTTTACCTCCAAGTGTGACCTTGACCTTGAAGACCTGGGTTTTGCGCGCGACACATCGTCTTGTTATGGTGATCACTTGTGCCAAGTTATTTAAAAATCCCTGCAGGGGTTGTGACGTTACGGTTCGGACACGAAATTGCGTACCTGTTTTTGACCTATGAACGTCAAGTGTGACCTTAACCTTTGAGGTACGGACATGGGTTTTGCGCGCGACACATCGTCTTGTTATGGTGATCACTTGTGCCAAGTAATTTAAAAATCCCTGCTTGGGTTGTGACGTTACGGTCCGGACACGAAATTACGTACCTGTTTTTGACCTATAAACTTCAAGTGTAACCTTGACCTTTTAGGTACGGATCTGGGTTTTGCGCGAGACACATTATCTTGTTATGGTGATCACTTTTGCCAAGTTATTTAAAAATCCCTGCAGGGGTTGTGACGTTACGGTCCGGACACGATATTGCGTACCTGTTTTTGACCTATGAACTTCAAGTGTGACCTTGACCTTTGAGGTACGGACCTGGATCTTGCGCGCGACACATCGTCTTGTTATGGTGATCACGTGTGCCAAGTTATTTAAAAATCCCTGCAGGGGTTGTGAAGGTACGGTCCGGACACGAAATGCGGAATGACGGACAGGCATAATCTGGACAGATTTTTGACCTATGAACTTCAAGTGTGACCTTGACCTTTGAGGTACGGACCTGGGTTTTGCGCGCGACACATAGTCTTGTTATGGTGATCACTTGTGCCAAGTTATTTAAAAATCCCTGCAGGGGTTGTGAAGTTACGGTTCGGACACGAACTGCGGAATGACGGACAGACAGAATCCGGACGGTGCGATTACTATATGCCCTCGAACATTTTCGGGGGCATAACAATTACAATATAAATAATAATAACAATACTAGAAATGGTACACTACATTTTCTCGATCTTTTTATGTTTTGTATCCTTTACAATTATAATTATGTTGTGTAGTTTTTGAAACAGTACTTCTGTATAAGTACACATAACTATTGCATGTACCTGTTATATGTTTTTGTATCCTCATGGGTCTTATGCCATTTTGTATTTTTTCTAAATAAAACATATATATCTTATTTTATTATTAAAGGTGGCATAGTTGATATGACACAATCCTACACGATTGCCTTTTTGATCGGTGGGCTCATGTGTGTGGTCAGTTCCCTGGTCATGATACAACCGTTCTGCAACATCCGGCAAAATCTACAGTCTGACGAGCTCGAGGTCCCCGTCGAGAAAGCCATGCTGGCCGATTCCATGGATATTCCTTCAATAAAGTACCCCTCCCACCGAGATATTGTACAGATGACGGTGTCCTTGGAAAGTCTCACTGCCTCAAGACGGATAATAAATATACAGCGATCAACTCATTCATTGTTTGTGCCTAAATTAGATAGAAACGGTCATGCCAAAAATTCTATAGATTCTTTAGTGGTGAATAAAAGGATAGCAGCTTTAAAGAAAATATCTTCTTCGACAGAAACAGTTTAAAGCTTATTGTTATATAGAAGTATACTGACGCGAAAAAGAACTGACTGAAACTTTTTTTTTTACAAAACATCTTGGAATTTCTTTGGAATATTATGTGGAATTAAGTGTGCGGTATATACAATACTGCATCAGTGACCTCATGTTTAGCATGCTAAGGCAGGCTTCTTTACCTATTAGTGATGTGATAAATAGAATCCCTAACCCATGTTATTTTATTATTGAATTAATTAAACTCACTGACAAAGATGGCGTAGTTATTTAATATAGCGTAACCATAGTGTTTACAAATGAATACAAAATATACAGCTCTGTAAACATGCCTTACTAACTGGAAACGGCTGGACAAAATGGTAATTGTTTGTTTGTTTGGTGATCAACGTCATTTTTAGCACATTTTAGGCTGTGTATGACGGTTGATTTTTAGTGGTGGAGGCAGACCACCCACTTATTCCTGAGTACTGTATGCTTGCCGCCATCCGTAAGAATCGAAACGTTCACACTCAAAAGTTGAGCTCACAGTGGGAATATAAAGAGTGCATATGTCGTGTGACATTCGACCCGAAGGTATAATGAGCCGAATCTCCCAACTAAATAATTAGAATTTGGACATTCGACCCGAATCTGCAATAACTAATTGAACTTTGAATATTTCACCGAAATCTCCAATAACTAAATAATTAAACTGTGGACAAAAAGTTTGGTAAAATTTGGTAAAGATCGGATGAAAAGTGAAGGCCCTATCGTCTTAACGAGGCAAAATGTAGCATTTTTTTAACTAAATCAAGGGCCATAACTCCGCTGCTACTGGTAAGATTTGGCAGGTTTTCAATAACTAAATAAACTGAAAACAAAATTTTAATACTACCTTTTACGCATCTCGCTTAAATAATTTAAGTGCCATTTTATTATGTGAAATATTTGAAAACATTGGCATGCCAACGGTATTCTAACTATTCTTCCTGTACACTTATAATTTGTGATCCAAGGTAAGTAACAGAGTTATCTCCCATTTAATTAACAGAATATTTCATTGACAAATATAATCATAGTAGGCTATCAAGATCATGGTAAATTAAATCAATACATGGTATTAGATAAATGTTCTCGGTTTAAAGTGTTAAAAACCATAAAAATCAATTGATAATAATCATGTCGGAATAATGAAATAACATATCAAAGTTTTACAGTTTAAAATTTTCTCCATTTACATTGAAATAAGTGCAAACTTAGAATTTCTGTAAAGCAGTTAAATTGAATCAGTTTGTTATTTGTTTTGCAAATATCGTTTGAAAAGAATGTCATGCATATACTTGATTCTTATTCTTACATTGTTCATGGCCGCTGAAACACAATCATAGCCTAGCATTTTTATGTGTAAGTTTACAACAAATATCGCTTTTAATGTAATAAACATCCACTAAGATGGTACATTGACAATAAAAATACAAACAATATAACAAACTATATCTACTTACCGTGTAAATTGTTGGTTTTACCACGTTGTTTACATGTGCAGACGACCGATAATTCATCATTTCCGGTACCTCCACTGAAGAGTATTCGCTATGGTGCACAAGTGGATGTATTGGTGTTGGGAACTAAAAAAAAAATTAGAAAGGAATTAAAAAATAATAATTAAAAATATCAATAAAAAAAAATCGTGTTATTTGTTGAAAACAAACATATTTTAAGTTTTCCTGAAACAAACGTCCCAGAGTATCGTAGTTAGACAAGGTTTGAATCTCTCTCTGGTCAGCATTTGATACCTAACTGTTTTCATCAATTATTTCACTGGCCAAATTCCGAGAATTAGCCAAAATCTGTGCTGGTTGGTGTATGCCGTTCCTGAAACCGAAAACAATTCGATCAAACCGTTTTTCTGTGACAAGTCAAAATGCTTCGAAAAACGCGATTTCTAGGTAGGTATAGATCACTTTGGAGCAAAATGAAGCCACTTTGGAGCAAAATGAAGCATATATTCAACGCATCTTGGTCATATACGACGCTTGCGGTTTTAAAGACAAAGGGAAAAGTTAAAAAAGCAAGCGTCGCAGATGATCATGACTATTAAAAACAACTGCAGCATTATTTGGTTTGAAATTCTAAGCTGACGATTTCTCGTCAAATACAGCAATTTTGAAAAAGGTAAGCATTATATTTATGTTTATTCCTTGTTACGTTGTTGATTGTTGACATCTTAGTTTATAAAAGAATATAACATACATACATACGAGTATGACGTTGAATTATACGTTAAACGATTTAATTGGGATATAAAATACGTTTTCCTAACTTTAGATAAAGCCGATATCGAATTTCTCATCCTCATTCGTAAACTTCAGATTTTCTGCTTGACTTCGGACGGTCTATTTGTTGATGTGTTTTGTCTGGATTGCAAGTATTATAAAATAAACATTCTGAAGTTGGATTTGGATTTTGATATATATATAGAGAGAGAGAGAGAGAGAGAGAGAGAGAGAGAGAGCGAGAATTTTGAACAAACCATTTATCAGCGGATTCGAACCAACATCCATTGAACACCAATGACAACACCGCCTTGCTAAAGAGAAGACCACCATAAATATATGCTTGATGTTTTTAGAAATTCAGAACGAAGCTCATGTATCTATCATCCGATATTCATGACACTTGTAGAAAGTTTAGAAAGTTCGCATACAATTGCTCAGTTTAGGCAAAAGTTCGTCGGCGGAGGGAAATGGCTTTCATTCGCTGCGATGTGTTATCTTAAGGGTAAAAACTGTGTCACATTTAGGTATGTTGTTATGAATTTATGTCTGGTTATACAGTGTCATTTAATTTAAAGGGACCGGAGGCGATCTGGAAGAAGTATAGGCGTCAATACAAATACGAATAACACCATAATACTGTGTTTCAGTTTCATATTCAGTGTACAAATCACAGTTTACAAAGGCCACATATTCCGTACGGTATAATTATTGTTAATGAAATAATATAGCCTGGAAATCTAGATGACTCGGCTAGTTCTTGATGTATAATCATTAAATGGGCACTATTTTCAAACAAGATTTATTTAAAAGGGCTCTGAAAGTCTTGAAATAAGCTGAAAGAATTATCAAAATTCCATGAAAAATAAAGGAGATATGACCTGTTGAAATTTGCAAAGACTATATATGCAACATCCGGCAAAATCTACAGTCTGACGAGCTCGAGGTCCCCGTCGAGAAAGCCATGCTGGCCGATTCCATGGATATTCCTTCAATAAAGTACCCCTCCCACCGAGATATTGTACAGATGACGGTGTCCTTGGAAAGTCTCACTGCCTCAAGACGGATAATAAATATACAGCGATCAACTCATTCATTGTTTGTGCCTAAATTAGATAGAAACGGTCATGCCAAAAATTCTATAGATTCTTTAGTGGTGAATAAAAGGATAGCAGCTTTAAAGAAAATATCTTCTTCGACAGAAACAGTTTAAAGCTTATTGTTATATAGAAGTATACTGACGCGAAAAAGAACTGACTGAAACTTTTTTTTTTACAAAACATCTTGGAATTTCTTTGGAATATTATGTGGAATTAAGTGTGCGGTATATACAATACTGCATCAGTGACCTCATGTTTAGCATGCTAAGGCAGGCTTCTTTACCAATTAGTGATGTGATAAATAGAATCCCTAACCCATGTTATTTTATTATTGAATTAATTAAACTCACTGACAAAGATGGCGTAGTTATTTAATATAGCGTAACCATAGTGTTTACAAATGAATACAAAATATACAGCTCTGTAAACATGCCTTACTAACTGGAAACGGCTGGACAAAATGGTAATTGTTTGTTTGTTTGGTGATCAACGTCATTTTTAGCACATTTTAGGCTGTGTATGACGGTAGATTTTTAGTGGTGGAGGCAGGCCACCCACTTATTCCTGAGTACTGTATGCTTGCCGCCATCCGTAAGAATCGAAACTTTCACACTCAAAAGTTGAGCTCACAGTGGGAATATAAAGAGTGCATATGTCGTGTGACATTCGACCCGAAGGTATAATGAGCCGAATCTCCCAACTAAATAATTAGACTTTGGACATTCGACCCGAATCTGCAATAACTAATTGAACTTTGAATATTTCACCGAAATCTCCAATAACTAAATAATTAAACTGTGGACAAAAAATTTGGTAAAATTTGGTAAAGATCGGATGAAAAGTGAAGGCCCTATCGTCTTAACGAGGCAAAATGTAGCATTTTTTTTAACTAAATCAAGGGCCATAACTCCGCTGCTACTGGTAAGATTTGGCAGGTTTTCAATAACTAAATAAACTGAAAACAAAATTTTAATACTACCTTTTACGCATCTCGCTTAAATAATTTAAGTGCTATTTTATTATGTGAAATATTTGAAAACATTGGCATTTATTTATTTATACTCTTTATATCCTCTAGTTACAGAGATTTATAAATTGTGCAGATAGTGCAGTGAAGAACATATAATACAAGTGACAAAAAAGGCAAAGTACAAATAACATCAATAAACACAAACAAATATTAATTAAGTTTAAAATAAACAAGCAGTGTTGACTAATAAGTAAAGAGAAATGTTTTTTTTTTTTTTGCAGATTTTTATCCATATTTCACTTCTAATATAATGATATAATTAATTAAAATGTTCTTAGTACTAGTTTTTATTTATAAAGTGATCATTAACATTATAGTTCATACATGATTAAGAAATTCACTAGCATTATTTCTGTCTTATTGACTTGTCTCAAACAGGTAAACACATGAAGCAATATAACTGTAGGATTCCTGACAGAATTGTTCATGGCACAGTTCATTGTCAAGTCATTGGAGTACCGGCCGATGAGATATCTAAGGACGTCCTCACATTCACCATTCAATAGTTTATCAAACATGTGCTGTCCATATTTTAAATGGACATGTTCAAAGAAAATGTTCCGTGTCGACTGTGTCAGTGGGCATATTGTAGTTATATGTGAATAAAAGTCTGTATAAATACTTTCACAAAACTTGCAAACTCTTGATACAGTTGGCGAAATGACTGTCAGTCCATATTTTGCTAACCACTCTTGAGTTTTTTAGGGATAAACCATTTGAGGCACACTTCCATAATATGGCTGGTTTTATAACTGTATGAACGGACATAAATCTATCAAATACGTTTTGGCATCTCATACGTTGTAGCCATTGGCTAGATTCATACTTATACATATTCTTCTTGACGAGTTTTTTCCAAACAAGTTTGCTCGGAAATATACTTGATTCAATATAATTTACAATAAAATGTACCATATCATATTTTTTTAAAATTTTAAAAATATCAGGAATATAGCCTTTTTGTTTATTATCGGTTCTAACTATAAACATAGATAAGCGTGCATTAAAGACCTGCTTTGGAAGTAGATCATTCGGCATCGAACATAGTTTTTGTAGAAATCCTAACTTTCTTTTATCAACCTCTGCTTGTACTGGCAACCACCCGAGCATGCTTAGACACATATCCGTTCTAGTAAGTCTATCAAATCCCTGTATTACTTTAGCGCAAAAGCGGCAAAAAATCTCCATTTGCTCAATGTTCTGTTTGGATAAATTAAACCAAAGTTCCGACCCATACAATAGCGTTGGTATACAGATCTTATGTATAAGGGACGCTGATAAAATTGGATTAATGAGGTTTGTAGCGAGACCAAGAGGCATTAGAGAGAAGAACGCAGATTTTGCCTTCGTAATCGCAATTTTGATTTTTTCATTATGAGTAAAACTATCGACTAGTGTGATTCCTACATGTTTGACGCTTCTTACAATATTTACTTTGTCTTGACCTAGAAAAAAGTCAGGATATTTTTTTACTCTAGCTTTGTCACCAAAAATGATAATGTTGCTCTTTAAGGGGTTAATTATGTAGCGCCATCTAGTCGAATATCTATTTACTATATCTAACATATTCTGTAAGCTTTCTGGGGATGTACACGATAGAGTGAGGTCGTCAGCCAAAGTGCAGTTTCCTGCCTTTACATCTAATATGCATGTTCCGAGATTGCTACGTTCTAACTCGTTCAAGAGCCCATCAATGAACAGATTGTAAATTAGAGTAGAGATAGTCCCACCCTGCCGGACGCCCTGATTTACTGCAAACCACTTTGATTGTACGCCATTAATGTATATACAACTTTGCATGCGTGTATGTGCGTTAGCTATAAGCCGCCAGGGTTTTCCCTGAATGCCTAACTCATGCAGTTTGTAGAATATACCGTTTATCCAGAGAGTGTCAAAAGCCTGTTTCGTGTCCAGGGTGCAGACAAAAACTTTACTGCCTAACTCAACATTATACAATATGGCTTCCTGTAAGTTAAATGATGCCGTTATGGACCCAAGGCATTTCTGATATGCATTTTGTTGTGAGTTTGGAAATTCAATACATTTTGCTTCTATCCAATTTAAGAGTTTTGTATGCAGTATTTTTTCAAATAACTTGTATATGACTGGTAATAATGTGATGGGCCTATAATTGCTTGGGTCTGATCGGGATTTACCATTGTTTTTGAATATAGGAATTATTACGCCCCTTTTACAATTAGATGGTAATATTTCTTCCGTTATAATTTTATTAAATAACGTTGCAAGAACGACATATAACATCTTACCACCTAATTTTAAGTGTTCGTTATAAATATTGTCAAACGAAGCAGCTTTTTTGCTCTTTAGAGACCTGACTAACTTTTCTATATATTCGGCAGTTATGTCGGGATTAAGTTTAGGCGTGTCATCGTAGGTTATATTATTATCGGAAATCTTTTTAATTTCAACTTCTATAGATCTTTTAAAATCGTTATCAAAATTATTTGACTCAAGTGGTGTGTATATCTGCGAGTAGAATTCGCAAAACCGGTCGCAAATACCCTGTGGATCGCGGACAATACCATTTTGTGTTTCAATTTGAGAGCAACTCTGGGATTTTTGATTTTTTCGTTTCTTTACAAGACTCCAAAATGTTTTGTTATCACATTCCGCGTATTTTTCCAGATCTTCATAAAATTTATTTTCTATGGTTTTAATAGCGTCCTTGAAAATTTGTCAACACGACAAATTTTCTTTTCAGTAATTTGTATTCGGTGTAACTTTTAAACTCATTACCGCGCGGTCTATCTTCCGCTATCCACCGCTTTCGCGCGATACGCTGATCACGATGTGCCTGTTGTACGGCTTTTCCCCAGTATGGTTTCGCATGTGTGTTAAATTTCGCTTTGGGGAGGGTATTATTGGCTGATTTTGTTATTATTGATATTATATCATTATAGAAAGTATCTATATCTTGAAAATGTATATTTTGCAATGCTACAGATATGTCATTTTGGTATAGTTCAGTGAAATTATCATTAATTTTGTGCCAAGCAATTTTATCTGTTCTTTGGTTTTCTCGTAATGATTCAAATTGTACATTTATACTAGTAAAAATCGGTAGATGGTCCGATACCCCGAATAAATCATCGTCTAGAATGTGGGTTTCATTGATAATATCAGCGTAACATTTGTGAATTAATATGTGATCTAACATTTTCTCTGCGGGTTTAAATGTATAAAATGGACCTTGTCTTGTAGGCTGTAGTCCTAAAGAGAACATTTCATTATCTTTAACGAAATTTGACAGAGATTTATCTCTAAACGTATTGCCTATTCCTGCTAAATTTATTAATTCGGCGTTCATGTCACCCGCAATTACTACAGCTATTTTATTATGTGAAATATTTGAAAACATTGGCATGCCAACGGTATTCTAACTATTCTTCCTGTACACTTATAATGTGTGATCCAAGGTAAGTAACAGAGTTATCTCCCATTTAATTAACAGAATATTTCATTGACAAATATAATCATAGTAGGCTATCAAGATCATGGTAAATTAAATCAATACATGGTATTAGATAAATGTTCTCGGTTTAAAGTGTTAAAAACCATAAAAATCAATTGATAATAATCATGTCGGAATAATGAAATAACATATCAAAGTTTTACATTTTAAAATTTTCTCCATTTACATTGAAATAAGTGCAAACTTAGAATTTCTGTAAAGCAGTTAAATTGAATCAGTTTGTTATTTGTTTTGCAAATATCGTTTGAAAAGAATGTCATGCATATACTTGATTCTTATTCTTACATTGTTCATGGCCGCTGAAACACAATCATAGCCTAGCATTTGTATGTGTAATTTTACAACAAATATCGCTTTTAATGTAATAAACATCCACTAAGATGGTACATTGACAATAAAAATACAAACAATATAACAAACTATATCTACTTACCGTGTAAATTGTTGGTTTTACCACGTTGTTTACATGTGCAGACGACCGATAATTCATCATTTCCGGTACCTCCACTGAAGAGTATTCGCTATGGTGCACAGGTGGATGTATTGGTGTTGGGAACTAAAAAAAAATCTAGAAAGGAATTAAAAAAAAAAAAAAAAAAATATCAATAAAAAAAAATCGTGTTATTTGTTGAAAACAAACATATTTTAAGTTTTCCTGAAACAAACGTCCCAGAGTATCGTAGTTAGACAAGGTTTGAATCTCTCTCTGGTCAGCATTTGATACCTAACTGTTTTCATCAATTATTTCACTGGCCAAATTCCGAGAATTAGCCACAAATCTGTGCTGGTTGGTGTATGCCGTTCCTGAAACCGAAAACAATTCGATCAAACCGTTTTTCTGTGACAAGTCAAAATGCTTCGAAAAACGCGATTTCTAGGTAGGTATAGATCACTTTGGAGCAAAATGAAGCCACTTTGGAGCAAAATGAAGCATATATTCAACGCATCTTGGTCATATACGACGCTTGCGGTTTTAAAGACAAAGGGAAAAGTTAAAAAAGCAAGCGTCGCAGATGATCATGACTATTAAAAACAACTGCAGCATTATTTGGTTTGAAATTCTAAGCTGACGATTTCTCGTCAAATACAGCAATTTTGAAAAAGGTAAGCATTATATTTATGTTTATTCCTTGTTACGTTGTTGATTGTTGACATCTTAGTTTATAAAAGAATATAACATACATACATACGAGTATGACGTTGAATTATACGTTAAACGATTTAATTGGGATATACAATACGTTTTCCTAACTTTAGATAAAGCCGACATCGAATTTTCATCCTCATTCGTAAACTCCAGATTTTCTGCTTGACTTCGGACGGTCTATTTGTTGATGTGTTTTGTCTGGATTGCAAGTATTATAAAATAAACATTCTGAAGTTGGATTTGGATTTTGAATATATATGTATATATATATAGAGAGAGAGAGAGAGAGCGAGAGAGAGAGAGAGAGAGAGAGCGAGAATTTTGAACAAACCACTTATCAGCGGATTCGAACCAACATCCATTGAACACCAATGACAACACCGCCTTGCTAAAGAGAAGACCACCATAAATATATGCTTGATGTTTTTAGAAATTCAGAACGAAGCTCATGTATCTATCATCCGATATTCATGACACTTGTAGAAAGTTTAGAAAGTTCGCATACAATTGCTCAGTTTAGGCAAAAGTTCGTCGGCGGAGGGAAATGGCTTTCATTCGGTGCGATGTGTTATCTTTAGGGTAAAAACTGTTTCACCTTTAGGTATGTTGTTATGAATTTATGTCTGGTTATACAGTGTCATTTAATTTAAAGGGACCGGAGGCGATCTGGAAGAAGTATAGGCATCAATACAAATACGAATAATACCATAATACTGTGTTTCAGTTTCATATTCAGTGTACAAATCACAGTTTACAAAGGCCACATAATCCGTACGGTATAATTATTGTTAATGAAATAATATAGCCAGGAAATCTAGATGACTCGGCTAGTTCTTGATGTATAATCATTAAATGGGCACTATTTTCAAACAAGATTTATTTAAAAGGGCTCTGAAAGTCTTGAAATAAGCTGAAAGAATTATCAAAATTCCATGAAAAATAAAGGAGATATGACCTGTTAAAATTTGCAAAGAATATATATGGAGGCGGCCATTTTGGAACGATGACGTCATCGCGCCTTTTTATTATATTTGACATATTGACAAAATATATTTTAAAGCAAAGAAAATCACTGCAAACAATAAAAATAAAAATACAGATGTAAAATGTTTGCTTGTATGCTTATTTTTCATTTGTAGTTATTTTCTTCGCTTTAAAAGATTTTCTAATTACGCCATATACGGTAAAAAGGCGCGATGACGCCATCGTTCCAAGATGGTCGCCTCTATTTATGCTTCTTTGCAAATTTTAAATGAATCATATCTCTTTTGTTTTTTATGGCAATTTGACAATTCTTTCAGATTTTTTCAAGTTTTTCAGAGCCCTTTAAAATAAACTTTGATTGAAAATAGTGCATCAACCCTTTTAATATTAATGCGTATGATGCTTTAAGGCTCTTATACAGTCTTATTTTGTGATAGAAATACACTTTATTTAAACTATATGTACACGTGTTAGCGATATAATCGCCATTTAAAGTAGTAGTGGAGCGCTGTGGTAGAGCGTTGGACCCATGATCAAAAAGTCGACCATATGTGTTGTGTACCTGAGCAAGATACTTTATCTGCATTTGCTTAGTACTGGTTCTACCCAGGAAGCCCCGTGTGGTTTGCGGGGTAGGATACAAAACCACTGCATCTTACAAACACACCGTCACATGCATATTAATTTTGTCATTTATTTATCATGCTCATTCACTGTCTTTATCATGACACCGCGTATGCATATGTGGAAACTTGACTCCATCGTAAATGGAGGGTCTCCTATAGAACTTGCAGCAACTCTGCAGTTCTGCAGTTAAGAAGGTTCTAGGCCCATTCCCCATATTTTGTCTTGATGTAAATGGAGGATGAGCCTGGCACGTTCATTCCTGTTAGGCGTCATATAACCTTTCATGTGTTGGGGCGCCTTAAAACCCAATTCAATTTAATTCTACACAGGAAGACATCGCGAGTGATTAAAATAAGAGTTCACAGAGCTTTCGTTACAATCGATATAAAACAAATAAGTTTGAACCATTTAAAGCAGCGTTTATGATTTAGCATAAAAAACCAGCGGAGTCATCGTGTTTTACAATCCAAACATGTTCATAAATAATAATTCAACCGAACTTCATAATTATACGGCCTATATATTGATATGCACATTTCATATGAACTGAAGCGCATTATGAGGATTTTCCCTTGTATTTATATTGGCACCAATTCTTCTTCAAGATTGCCTTCTCTTTAACATAAACTATAATCTGCTGTGAAATACAGGTTAACCTCGATTTTATACACATTACTCTTTTGAAAATGGAACCAAATTGCAAGTGTAACAATGCAAATAAAAACAGACGACAAAATGAAGGAATAAATAACAATTTTATTAACAAAATATAACTTAGATCTGACATTAGTACACTCTTGTCACGTAACCATTGGCAAGATCACATTATGTAAAATATGCTTGACTCTCGTCTGCAAATGTCCGTCGTTGATCCTTGGAACGAATATTCACGCTGACTATGTCAATGCTATGGTTACTGTTACTAAGGACTCTTGTGTAGTTGCCAAGGACCATCATTTATCCGATGGTGATGTTGGCGGTCGGTGTTGTGCCGGTGCCTTTGAAGAGCAGCATGAGCAGGAACAAAAAGCCGATCAACATCACTGAAAAACAACAAGAAAACCAATCAGATCAGATATTCACATATTTTATTGTTAAAGAAATCGGAATTGCCTCGACGACTTGATAATCGTTAAAAATATCGGATTAAAAAAAATCAACGGGGAATTTCCGTTGCTCTGTATCGCGCGGAAAAGACCGGAGCAAACGATGAAGTCACTACGTCATCACGTAGACAGCTTCATTAATAAGTGCATGTACGTTATTACGTGGTATTTTAGGAGTCTTTAGTGGTCCCGCCTTAATTTCATTAGGAGATGGGAAAGCTTATATTAGCTGAATATTTCGACATAAAACATCTTTAAAAACATGTTTTTTTTACTGAAAACATGTGATAACCTATTTAAAATTACCTATTACATGTTTTAATTTTACAATATGCTGACTTTTTAAGCCGAAATTAAGGTTTTATTTCACACCCCAGCCAACCCCGTGTTCGCTTCTTGGAGAAGGGATGGATGGTCTATGAACGTTACTACTCGGACCACGTAACGCGTAATTGATGAATAGAATCTCACAATCGTGCCTATTCAACTTATTGGTTTAAAACCCTAGCGGCATTTTCGCCCTCTGACCGTTCCATTAGTGTCGGCTGTTTCGTTTGACATGTCACATACTGTATTCTAAATAATTATTTACAGGAGCGGATGCATGATTTCATGTTAAAGGTGGGGGCGGGGCGCAACTTTTCCAACGGGGTTGACATGCCAGGCAAAAAGAAACAAAAAAAGTCTTGACAAATTACTTTTTGTTTTGGAAATTCTCTTAAAACAACTGAGCCGGTTCAATACTGTATTTCACGTAAAGAACTTGCAAAATGTTGCATCCTAAGGTTGCTCATATGCTTGAGCCAAACGCGTACTGTGTCAATAATGAAATTTTGCAAGAACACTATTTGCTGTGTTACGTGTTGTTTTAGTATTTTTTCCGAAAGGAAAGATCTTACGTAGCCATGTACCATTCGATTAACAGCAGCATATTCTACATACAATATATAGCGGAAATTCGCGAGTTGCGTTACTTTTTCCTTTCAGTATATATGCAAAATTTAAGCTCATCCTCAAATCTACAAATATATTCCCCTAGACCGAATAGTGAGTTTTTCAGAAAATCGTTGTCTATTCCGGCTGTAGAGTGTGGAACTCACTTCCTTACCATATCAAAAATGCCCAGTCTGTTAATCATTTCAAAACATTGTATTTACTGTGGATTAACCAACCCCGATCTTAGTATGTCTGTTAATACTAAAATCACTTTAAATGTATATCATATTTCATTGGTAATATTGTATATATGTATATTGGGGAGGGCCTCATGGACGATTGACTAGTTTCAAATGAGTTTTCTCGTTAAATAAAGTCTTTATTATTATTATTATTAATATTATTGTTATTTTTATTTTTATTATTATTATTATTATTTTTATTAGTATGATTATTATTATTAATATTGCTTTTATTATTATTATTAGTATTACTTCTTATGTATCTACTTATGTTTAACTCGTAGGATAAACTTCATATTGATGCTCGGCAGAGACTCATTATACAAAAGTAGCCAAGTTCGTTTAGTAAATTTGAACAGGCATCAATGTATATAGATTTGATATTATTAGAACATGCTTTTCTCCAAATCGTGGCAAACATGTGTATGGTCAATCAGAAGTGGTATTTTTAGTCTTTTGAAAATAACAGATGTGAAAAACAACTTACGGAATCCCGACACATTATTTATTAGATAATTGTGTGGTTGTTATACCTGAATAAACTTGAAAATAAAAGGAAGCCGTGAAGGTTACTTACATAGACCATTCTGGCCGAATCCACCGCCTCCGCCTCCGGCACCGTATCCACCACCGTATACTGGCATGTAGCTGGCGTACCCATAGCCACCACCACCGCCACCTTTACCACCGTAACCCCCATCACTGCCGTATCCGTAGTCGGCACACACGAGACCTAGCACCATGGCGATGGCAAGGACGGCGAGAGTTGCGGTTTGCATGATTAGCTGAAATACGGAATACCAGTGTGAAACCAATGGAGTGAATCATAAATCTTACTAGCTAGATCATCTGCGACGCCTACTTGTTTTCAAGACAAACCTCTAGAACAGTTCTCCTACACAAAGTTTGACTTTTGCCGAGATGCTGGTATGGATTGTGATTGGCTGAGACAGAAACACCTGCTATCCAAGATATACAGGAAGGCAGAAAGATAATAAATGTATATATAAACATAGAGAGAAACTTCACCATTATATCGACGAACTAAATGCGGATGGTCAGAAACATTTTAACAGCAAAAAACCATTACGGTCAAGTGCTTCCAGTTTCAGATTTGTTTCTGCACAAACAGTCAAGACGTTTGTATTTACAAACAAGCGTCGAAGATGATCAAGACTAAAATCTTACACGTAGTCATAGCTCGCGTACGGTAATCTCGGAGAAATAACGGCATAAAACGAAAGTTCCTAAATCACTGGCTGCTTTAATTATTAAAATTCCCGGCAACAACATGAGTGAGTCCTAAACAAACATCATTCATGCATAATTAACGAAAACAAAAGAAAATCACGGCGAAAATCGGCTCATTTCAGTAGATTTGGAAAAAATAGATTATGAGGTCCTAAACACAGTGACAATTAGTTGAGCAAAAACAGAGGCAACATTCACGGTTTACACGATGTCTAAAAGGTTGTTAGGGCTCAGCTTTGTAAAATAGATACTATATTGTGCAAAATGCTTCGTTAAAGCGCGATAAACAAATACATATTAGTAGACATAAAAAACAAAATTTAGTCTGTATATCATGTATATTGTAGCATAATTATAGGTCAATGCATTAGTATACCATTACATTCCCCAAAAAACGCAAACTTCGAAATTTATATATTGAAAGCTTGCATATATCTTATAGTTCTATTCTTGAATGCGCAAAAGAAATTTCAGAATTTAGATTAATTTGTATAAACGAAAGGGAAGAGAAGAGCACGATAAATAAATAAAATTAGACAAGATACAAACTGTCGTGATTACTTTTTTTTTTCTGAGCCACCCTCATGAATTTCATTCGTGCTATATATTAATGATAGCTTATTGTTTTAAGTCAAGAGCTCATTAAACTTTAGTTATTGTATATGTTAAAAGTTTTTAAACGTTGTTCATTGCAATGAACTGCATTTTTTTTGTTTTAAATTTAAACTGATATTAAGTAAAATATTCTTATCATATAAACACTCAGTTTTGAACATTTACACAAGTATGTTAACTAAACTACGAATGTTCCCCGCCTATAACAGATTTAAATATAACATACTTAATATTGATCTAAGTTTAGAACAACTTCTAAGAGAATATCAAACACTTACCTTTGATAGTTGGACACTGTACTGGCAGTATGGTGCTTGCAACTATATATACACATTGATCAGGAACTGCAAATACAACTTTCACTTCCGTGTTGTCAGTTCGGTCTGGTCAAATACATAGGTGTCAGAATGATGTCTTGATATGTCATGCAAATCCTAAGGTCATCAGCGATATTGGAATTCTACTAAGCTCAAACATATCTTTAAAGCATCACGGGTAAGTGCATATCGGCAGATAATATGAATTTCAGGCTCTGTCTGAGACCGAGTCAGAGAAGTTATTACTCTTTTTCGTACTATTACAGATTAGATTTTTTCTGTACTAATATACTGTAATCTACTCATAGTATAACGTTTGTATTTAATAAAAGTATATAGCTTGCACGATGCATGTATCTTATATATAAATTAAATACCCACTCCCACCCCCTGCGACACAAAAAGGTGGAAAACGATATTAACTTTTGAGAAAATTAATGAAGCAAAAGCCTATACTAGTGAGCTCGTAGTTTTGTTAACATTGATGAATCGTTTTATTCTGTATTAAAAGGATTTTTTTTTATATTTTCAAAGAAGATTTATTTTTGAAAGTTTTGGAAAGGGCTGAAATAAATATCTGCATTGCTGTCCAAAAGGCTCGAGTAGCTCGACATTTCCCAAATAAATGCTCCATCATTTCTATGTTAAGTTGCAAAACATTCAAACTTGTATTTACATTTTAAATTTATACAAATATGTAAAAGGTTGTTGGAAGAACTCTTATTATATATTGATACTGGAATGATGTTCTAAATTTAGTGTCAATTAAGCATTTAAAAGGTATAAGATGATTTATATTCCATCTTAGATTCGTAAATGTTTTGCCCCATTTTATAGGTGTTATTATAGCCGCTATAATAATACATATACAATCGATCCTCTAATACATTTAATTTACTTATTACATATATAACTTTATTTGCATTTTCTCTGTTATTTTTAACAGCGTTTGATCAATATCAATTTTGATTCTTATTTCAGGTTGAATTACTTCTACCACATCTTTGGAATGCTTTTTTAATGATTGCATAATATTGAATTGCTTAGATCAAAGTAGTTATCCCGCCAACAACATCCACACCTTACAATAATAGAAATTATATAATACTTTTTTTCTCGATTTGGTTATGTTCTGTATCCTTTACAATTATAATAATGTTGTGTAGATTTTGAAATAGTACTTTTGTATAAGTACACATAACTATTGCATGTACCTGCTATCAAACTGCTATATATGTTTTTGCATCCTCATGGGTATTATAGGCATTTTGTATATTTTCTAAATAAAATATATATTTTTTATTTTATTATTACAGGTGGAATAGTTGATATGACACAGTCCTACACGATTTCATTTTTAGCTCTACTGGCCAAGGGCCAGCAGAGCTTATGGGATGGTGTGTTGTCCGTCTTCCGTCGTCCGTCGTCCGTTAACTTTTCTTCAAACGACTTCTCCTCAGAAACCGCTTGGCTAATTTTGACCAAACTTCACATGGATGATCCTTAGATAAATGCTTTTTAGATTTGTTAAAATTAGGTCAGCACTACATCTAAGATGGCTGCCATTACCATATATAGTCGAAACCTTAAAAAATCTTCTTCTCCAGAATCGCTGGACAGATTTCAAAAGTTTTTCTTTTAAAATGATCGCCAACGCCTAAACTATCAAGATTGTTCAAATAAAGTACCCGGGGTCAAAAATGGCCGTGCCCCGGGGGTCCAAAATTTGTATATTGAGGTTTTGCATGTTTTTCATATAGACATGTAGGAAACAACTTTAAAAAATCTTCTTCTCTGAAACCACAAGGCACAGAGCTCTCATGTATTACATGTAGCATCAGCTTATGGTCCTCTACTAAGTTTATTCAAATGGTGACCCTGGGGTCAAATTTGTCCCCGACCCGGGGATCACAGTTTTACATAGACTTATATAGGATTTTTTTAAAAAAAATCTTCTTCTCAGAAACTACAACAGCCAGAGGTTTGGTATTTTGCATTTACTATAAGCTTATGGTCCTTTACCAAGTTTGTTCAAATGGTGACCTTAGGGTCACATTTGGCCCCGCCCCAAGGGTCACATGTTTTACATAGACATGTATAGGGAATTCTTCAAACGACTTCTCGTCAGAAACCGCTAGGCTAATTTTGATCAAACTTCAAATGAATGATCCTTAGATGAATGCTTTTTAGATTTGTTAAAATTAGGTCAGCGCTACATCCAAGATGGCTGCCATTACCATATATAGTGGAAACCTTAAAAAATCTTCTTCTCCAGAACCGCTTGACAGATTTCAACAGTTTTTCTTTTAAAATGATCGTCAACGCCTAGACTATCAAGTTTGTTCAAATAAAGTCCCCGGGGTCAAAAATGGCCGTGCCTCGGGGGTCCAAAGTTTGTATATTGAGGTTTTGCATGTTTTTCATATAGACATATAGGAAAAAAGTTTAAAAAATCTTCTTCTCTGAACCACAAGGCACAGAGCTCTCATGTATTACATGTAGCATCAGCTTATGGTCCTCTACTAAGTTTGTTTCAATGGTGCCCCTGGGGTCAAATTTGTCCCCGCTCCGAGGGTCACAGTTTTACATAGACTTATATAGGATTTTTTTTAGCTCTACTGGCCAACGGCTAGCAGAGCTTATCGGATGGTGTGTTGTTCGTCTTCCGTCGTCCGTCGTCCGTCCGTCGTCCGTCCGTTAACTTTTCTTCAAACGACTTCTCCTCAGAAACCGCTTGGCTAATTTTAACCAAACTTCACATGGATGATCCTTAGATGAATGCTTTTTAGATTTGTTAAAATTAGGTCAGCGCTACATCCAAGATGGCTGCCATTACCATATATAGTCGAAATCTTAAAAAATCTTCTTCTCCAGAACCGCTGGACAGATTTCAACAGTTTTTCTTTTAAAATAATCGCCAACGCCTTGACTATCAAGTTTGTTCAAATAAAGTCCCCGAGGTCAAAAATGCCTGTGCCCCGGGGGTCCAAAGTTTGTATATTGAGGTTTTGCATGTTTTTCATATAGACATATAGGAAAAAACTTTAAAAAATCTTCTTCTCTGAAACCACAAGGCGCAGAGCTCTCATGTATTACATGTAGCATCAGCTTATGGTCCTCTGCTAAGTTTGTTTAAATGGTGACCCTGGGGTCAAATTTGTCCCCGCTCCGAGGGTCACAGTTTTACATAGACTTATATAGGATTTTTTTTAGCTCTACTGGCCAAGGGCTAGCAGAGCTTATCGGATGGTGTGTTGTTCGTCTTCCGTCGTCCGTCGTCCGTCCGTTAACTTTTCTTCAAACGACTTCTCCTCAGAAACCGCTTGGCTAATTTTAACCAAACTTCACATGGATGATCCTTAGATGAATGCTTTTTAGATTTGTTAAAATTAGGTCAGCGCTACATCCAAGATGGCTGCCATTACCATATATAGTCGAAATCTTAAAAAATCTTCTTCTCCAGAACCGCTGGACAGATTTCAACAGTTTTTCTTTTAAAATAATCGCCAACACCTTGACTATCAAGATTGTTCAAATAAAGTCCCCGAGGTCAAAAATGCCTGTGCCCCGGGGGTCCAAAGTTTGTATATTGAGGTTTTGCATGTTTTTCATATAGACATATAGGAAAAAACTTTAAAAAATCTTCTTCTCTGAAACCACAAGGCGCAGAGCTCTCATGTATTACATGTAGCATCAGCTTATGGTCCTCTGCTAAGTTTGTTTAAATGGTGACCCTGGGGTCAAATTTTTCCCCACCCCGGGGGTCACAATTTTACATAGACTTATATAGGATTTTTAAAAAAAAAATCTTCTTCTCGGAAACTACAACAGCCGGAGGTTTGATATTTTGCATTTACTATAAGCTTATGGTCCTTTACCAAGTTTTGTTCAAATGGTGACCCTCGGGTCACATTTGGCCCCGCCCCAAGGGTCACATGTTTTACATAGACATGTATAGGGAAAAACTTAAAAAATCTTCTTCTCTAAAACTGCAAGAGCCAGAGGTTTAATATTTTGCATTTGCTATAAGCTTGTGGTCCTCTACCAAGTTCGTTCAAATGGTGACCCAGGGGTCACATTTGGCCCCACCCCGGGGGTCACAGTTTTACATAGGCTTGTATAGGCAAAAATGAAAAAAAAATCTCCTTCTCTGGAACCACATGGCACAGAGCTCTCATGTATAACATGTAGCATCAGCGTATGGTCCTCTACTAAGTTTGTTCAAATGCTGACCCTGGGGTCAAATTTGTCCCCGCCCCAAGGGTCACAGTTTTACATAGACTTATATAGGATCTTTTTTTTAAAAATCTTCTTCTCGGAAACTACAAGAGCCAGAGGTTGATATTTTACATTTATTATAAGCTTATGGTCCTTTACCAAGTTTGTTCAAATGGTGACCCTGGTGTCACATCTTGCCCCGCCCCGGGGTCACAGTTTTACATAAATGCTTGTATAGGGAAAAACTGAAAAAAATCTTCTTCTCTGGAACTGCAACAGCTTAAGGTTTAATATCTTGCATTTGCTATAACCTTATAGTCCTTTACCAAGTTTGTTCAAATTGTGACCCTCGGGTCACATTTGACCCCGCCTCAAAGGTCACATGTTTTACATAGACATGTATAGGGAAAAACTTAAAAAATCTTCTTCTCTGAAACTGCAAGAGCCAGAGGTTTAATATTTTGCATTTGCTATAAGCTTATGGTCTTCTACCAAGTTTGTTCAAATGGTGACCTATTGGTCATATTTGGCCCCACCCTGGGGGTCAGTTTTACTTAGGCTTGTATAGGCAAAAGCTGTTTTTATTTTTTTTTTAGTTTTTAATTTGATTTATTTTTTATTTTATTTTTCAATTGCTATTTTTTTTTTTTTTTTTTTTTTTTTTTTTTTAATTTTTTTTTTTTTTTTTTTTTTTTTTTGATTGATTTGAATTTTTTTTTTTTTATAAATATTTTCATTATCTTTTTAATTACTTGACACTTACTTTAAAATTTCTTGTCGGCGCTACTCATCCTAAATGCCTTGTTGAATTTCGACGAAACTTGGCAGGAAGCATCGGTAAGATGTCTAGTTGTGCATATCACGCTTTTGTTCCAGTTCGCTGATTTTTGACGGAGTTATGGCCCTTTGACATTTTTATTTTAAATTTCTTGTCGGCGCTACTCCTTAAACGGCTTGTTGGATTTCTACGAAATTTGGCAGGAAGCTTCAGTATGATGTCTAGTTGTGCCAAGCGCGGTATATCAATGAAATCTTGGACAATTTCGAAAACTAGCTAGATCTTGTTAGTAATAACAGAGTTATGGCCCTTGATTTGTTGAAAAATGCTATTTTGTATTTTTCTTTGTTAAATCTATAGGAGAAGAGAGCTATATCTAGCTATATCTATCTAAATCTATAAGAGCTGTTTTAGCCAGTAGAGCGTCCACAGGCCCTCTTGGGCCTCTTGTTGATCGGTGGGCTCATGTGCGATACTATACATAATCAAGGATTACGACTCGCCTTAGGTGCCTTTCGTACATCACCAGCCAAATGTCTATATGTTGAAGGTAATGAACCATCACTGTCTCATAGACGGGACAAATAACCCTTCAGTATGCCATTAAATTACAATCTAACCTTCTAAACAAAATTTCGATACTATTTTTAATCCTATGAACCTCTTTTTGATCGAAAACCGAAGGCCATTCGACCATTTGGTTTTCGTACTAAACCAGAATTAAGAGACACTGAAATCGACCTAAATTTTATTGCCAAGTACAAAGTATCACAAATTCCACCGTGGACTTTGGAAACACCATATTTTCTAATTCCCTTTCATCTCTTCAAGCCCTGGGTAATATGGAACATGATAACCCCGTTGTGCTTCAACTTTTACAAAAGTAATTCTGTTATAGTTGATAATGTCATTATAAGGAAGGCACCAATTTGACAAACACACAAGAAAATATTATCCTTTATTAAAAGGTTTGATCGTATATTAAATAGTTTTGGCAAATATTGGGCGCGGCTCCAAATAGCGGGCTGCCGGCAACACATACATATATAATGGCAGCCCTTAACATGATTCACAAAAGAGGGCATGGCCCATAAGCCTGATACCCTTAATGAAGCCCCAGTAGGCTTAAACAAAATATGAAGCCCCGATAGGCTTAAACAAAAGAGGGCATGGTACAACAGCCTTATACCCTTAGTGAAGCCCCAACAGGCTTAAATAAAATATTTATTCAAAACTCTAATTATAAAGTAAAATGTTTCTTCATTTAATCACTTGAAAGTTATTTCTTTTCTAAAGATTACAATAATGTGCACGACCGAACTAGGCATGAAGCACCAACAATAAGCCCCAAAAGGCTTAATATTTCATGCTGTAATCCCGACCCTGGGAAACAGTGGTCAGTATTACATTGAAATTTACTAATTATATAATTGTTAATTGTCATTAACTTTGATTTCACTGAATTGAAGGATTCGCTGACGGCTTAATATGTTGTGCTGTAATACCGACCCTGGGGAACAGAGGTCAGTATTTATATCGAACTAATTGTAAAATTGTTAATTGTCATTAAACGTTATTTCACTAAATTGAAAGTTTCGCAGACGGCTATTCTTCTGGAGACGCACCGATCTTCTGGTATATCGTTTTGCTTCTGGAGTCGCACCGATTGTCGATCATCTGGTATATCATTCTGCTGCCGACCCGCACCGGCACCGTCGTCGGTTGTATCGTTCCGCTTCTGGAGCTGCACCTATTACGGATTCTCTGGTATATCGTTCTGCTTCGAAGCCACACTAGTTCTGTACCAATAATGTGCCTGAAATGATATGCAGACAACAGCAACATCTTTTTCCTAACGGAGGATTTATAATTTTGGCCTAACCAAAAACGAAACAGATGAAATATGTCAAAAAGTAATGTATCAACTTAATAACGAGTATGACAAAGAACTACATAACGATGAAAAGAAAAGGTGAGGAGGGTGGGGAAAAAATCATTATTTTACATAACATGAACAAAATTACATACCGCTGTCATTACGTTTTGGCCGGGAAAGGCAAAAAAAAGATTGCGCATGCGCAATTAAACGAATATTACAATTGCAGAGCAAGCTAACAAAACCGTGGGTGCTGCTCCCAATAACTCTGGCTATTATTCGAGTAATAGCCCGTATTATTGGGAAGGCACCAATTTGACAAACACACAAGAAAATATTATCCTTTATTAAAAGGTTTGATCGTATATTAAATAGTTTTGGCAAATATTGGGCGCGGCTCCAAATAGCGGGCTGCCGGCAACACATACATATATAATGGCAGCCCTTAACATGATTCACAAAAGAGGGCATGGCCCATAAGCCTGATACCCTTAATGAAGCCCCAGTAGGCTTAAACAAAATATGAAGCCCCGATAGGCTTAAAAAAAAGAGGGCATGGTACAACAGCCTTATACCCTTAATGAAGCCCCAACAGGCTTAAATAAAATGTTTATTCAAAACTCTAATTCTAAAGTAAAATGTTTCTTCATTTAATCACTTGAAAGTTATTTCTTTTCTAAAGATTACAATAATGTGCACGACCGAACTAGGCATGATGCACCAACAATAAGCCCCAAAAGGGTTAATATTTCGTGCTGTAATCCCGACCCTGGGAAACAGTGGTCAGTATTACATTGAAATTTACTAATTATATAATTGTTAATTGTCATTAACTTTAATTTGACTGAATTGAAGGATTCGCTGACGGCTTAATAGTTCGTGCTGTAATACCGACCCTGGGGAACAGAGGTCAGTATTTACATTGAACTAATTGTAAAATTGTTAATTGTCATTAAACGTTATTTCACTAAATTGAAAGTTTCGCAGACGGCTATTCTTCTGGAGACGTACCGATCTTCTGGTATATCGTTTTGCTTCTGGAGTCGCACCGATTGTCGATCATCTGATATATCATTCTGCTGCCGACCCGCACCGGCACCGTCGTCGGTTGTATCGTTCCGCTTCTGGAGCTGCACCGATTACGGATTCTCTGGTATATCGTTCTGCTTCGAAGCCACACTAGTTCTGTACCAATAATGTGCCTGAAATGATATGCAGACAACAGCAGCATCTTTTTCCTAACGGAGGATTTATAATTTTGGCCTAACCAAAAACGAAACAGATGAAATATGTCAAAAAGTAATGTATCAACTTAATAACGAGTATGACAAAGAACTACATAACGATGAAAAGAAAGGGTGAGGAGGGTGGGGAAAAAATCATTATTTTACATAACATGAACAAAATTACCTACCGCTGTCATTACGTTTCGGCCGGGAAAGGCAGAAAAGAAAATAGAATGCGCATGCGCAATTAAACGAATATTACAATTGCAGAGCAAGCTAACAAAACCGTGGGTGCTGCCTCCCAATAACTCTGGCTATTATTGGAGTAATAGCCCGTATTATTTTCTGCCGGCTTAATTGACACTAAATTTAGAACATCATTCCAGTATCAATATATAATAAGAGTTCTTCCAACAACCATTTACATATTTGTATAAATGTAAAATTGTAAATACAAGTACAAAGTATCACAAATTCCACCATGGACTTTGGAAACACCAACAATTATTTTTGATCTTTGTAACAGTAACAAATCCATTACAGATCCTACTGTCTTTCAAAGCAAATTTGATGAAACTAAATCGAAATACAGTAACTTTCAACATATATACACAGATGGTTTTAAAGATGGCGATAAGGTAGCTGCAGCAGCTGTTGTTAACAAACACAACATAAAGAGTCGCCTGCCTGACAAGGCCTCTATCTTTTCAGTTGCCTTAAACTATATTCAGGTATCTGATGATGACCATTTTACAATCTTTTCTGATTCCCTTTCATCTCTTCAAGCCCTGGGTAATATGAAACATGATAACCCAGTTGTGCTTCAACTTTTACAAAAGTAATTCTGTTATAGTTGATAATGTTATTATTTTCTGCTGGCTTCCAAGCCATGTAGGAATACGTGGTAATGATAGAGCTGATTGTGCTGCTAAAGCAGCATTAAGTTTACATATATCGTCCCATTGGTGCAAAAAGGTACCATCCAACATTTTGGCCAAAAATGGATTTGTTTGACATAATTCATTATAATTTCATGTTATCTTCATACTCTATAAATATCTAAGCTATATTCCTTCAATTAAGTATTTTACGACATATATGTAATAAGAAGGCCATTCACATTTCTGTCATTTCCTTGGTGCAAAAAGGTACCAAGTGTGTCATTATGGTACCTTTTTGCATTAATAAAGCAATACATTATATATTATTTATTTTGGGCAAAAAGGTGTCAACTGACATATGCCATCATATTGTACCTTATTGCACACACTAGTACCTTTGTGTATTGATCATTTTTATATTGTTTTTGGTTATTAGATCTTTGGGCAAGGATAAAAAATATATCTTACAAATTAACTCTGACGATTTTTCGTCTTAAAATGTACAATATTTACCAAGACAACTATAATATCTCATCACATTGGAGCCAAAAGGGTAACCATCGACAATGCCCGAGCTTCCAGTTATTGTTTCATGTAAAAAAGGAACCAAGTATCAAATATGGCAAAAAATCATCTTTTAAAAAGAAGATTAATGAAATAAACATTTACTATCATATTCTCTTAATAGTATTTTTCCCAGCTTTGCAAAGTTGCACCTTTTAAATAGCAGTACGTGATTTTTCGCAACAGTCCAAAACTTCAGAATTGCGCTTTTCTTCAATCAAAACTATGAAAATGTCACTGGGGTACCTTTTTCCACCAATGGGAACCGAAATTTAATGCCAAATTACCTTATACTGATTTATCCAAAGTTCTATTAACACATATTAGAACTCTTGGACAAGCCCACTTGGATTTGTCAGTTAACAATAAACTCCATATCAATTAAACCGTTACTCGGAGAATGACGTTCTTTCTAGTAGACCCATTTTCGTCGAGGAAGAAGTTGGTCCTAGCCCGGTGCAGGATAGGGATAAACACGATTATAAACTCATTTATATTTATTACAAGGTGAGCAATTACCAGAATTTGTGATACCCTGCTTTGCACCGTTACGGTCAATCACATCTTGTTGGAATGTGTAGACTTTGATCCTATGCGTCATAGGGGTACTACAATGTTAATACTATGAAAGAGTTATTCGATACCATATAGACTTTAGTCTTGTTTTTAAATTTCCTGAAAGAATCAGACTTTAGTAAATCATTAAAATATGTTCTTATCTATATTTACTTTTCATTACATCCGTTAACGGGCATTTGTTTATTTTCATCCCCATCCCCTCCCCCAACCCACCAATTGAACAGATGACGTAAGTAAGTCTTGGTTAAGTCTCACTGCCTCAAGACGGATATTAAATCTCATTCATTCGTTGTGCCTAATTAGACTATAAACCGGTCAGGCCAAAAACTCTATATGATTCTTTAGTAGTGATTATAAGGGATGGCAGCTTTAAAGAATATATTCTTCTTCGACCGAAACAGTTTAAAAAGCTTATTGTTAT